>JBAGKK010002723.1:0-12559 GCA_037177015.1 Euceroptres primus | reverse complement strand
GAAATTACCGACCTGATTTTGTACGTGACAGCTGCCATACTGGACCGGGTATTGCGATTCATAAAAAACGTCACTCGCCTTTTCCGCTTTTGAACAACTCTTAAAATTGAAACCAATTTTGGACAGAGGGCAAGACAATAGTGCTTAATAGTTATGTTTTATAATGATAACTTACGCTACCTTCCTATTTTGAAGGGCAAGAGAAGGATCAAGGGATGTGCGGTCACGTATCAGTGTTGAATCCACTTTTAGTTCATTTCCGAAAGTTAGACTTATGTTGGAACTCGACTGAGTACGACGGTACTTGAGAATTGAAGGAAACCCGTTCTAAGTACTATTATCCGAATAACTTGCACCAGTCAAGGAAAGAACTCTCTTCTAACTGTTACTACCGAAGGACTTGCACAAATTTAAGAAGGAACTATGTTTCCGACTGTCCACGATAATAACTTGTACCACTTAAGGAAAGAACGAAGGTTTTACCGACGAAAACTCGCGTACTGATGGACCCGTTCACGAAGATGTTGACAGATGATGATTGAGAACTAAAGACGACACCAGGGTTGAATCTGGGGTTTATATACGTTTAAATTGACCAGTAGAGGGTGCTTTCGAACTCTAGAAGTGTTACACTTCTAAATAGAGTAACATTTGTGCTAATTGTAACACTCGTATTAGAAGATACACTCATGTACATAATTATTAAGTTTTAACTAATTATCACATGTAGTGCATGTGATAATATTCTGTATGAAAAAGCAATCTATTATACCGGCCATGCATGCAACATCATTGGCTCCACGCATATATGGTAGCCTACTGCCTGGCGCTTACACGTAGCTGGCAATAAACTGAATTATCAACTGTAATTTAACATGTTACATAAAATTAAAAATAATTGGAATGTACAACGCAGAATTACATAAGTTAACGAATATCATTATGGCACAGTAAATTACCATCCCATAATACAATATTACCGTCAGTAATAATAACCATATAATTTATACGACTACTCTACCTCGACTAAAAAAATTTCGTGGCTCCCTGACAAATTCCCTATCAGAGTTAAAAACTAGTTTGGTAATATGGGTTTTCTCTGGGGTTAGGGTCGAGAGACGTCTGTGCAGAAAACCGTAGAAGTCAGGTTTACCATTCGATAGGGTAGTACACGAGTATAGAAGGAGTAAAAGATCTCTGACCTCCGCTGCGCATGTGCAGCCAGGATAGCCGCGAAACCATGAACGAGGGGTTTTATAAGTAACCATGGAAAAGCATATACGCCTTCCGCCCTCCTGGGGACCATATGACCTTAGATGTTCGCACCAGGAAGCAACGTCTTTGAATGGGGACAAACAAGTCCGAGAGAGGAACCGGGACACTGATCTTAAAATTGAGACGAGACGAGAAATTCGCCACCGAATCAGCAATTAGGGTGGGCGAGACCGTTTTCGGAAACCACTCAAAATGGTGGGGGAGGGGCGGATCGAGACCCTCTAACTACTAATTACTAACTAAAGCATAGACTTTTACAATCGAACGAGACCCAGAGGGCTCCCCACAGCTAACTTTAGGTGCCTCCAGTCCGCTCTCTCCCGCTCTCCCTCCCTCCAACTCTCTCTCCCTCCCCCCTCTATTTCCCTCTCCCTCTCACCACCATCTACCTCTCGTAATTAGTAACGTTAATTCCCTCGATCTAACACTCTTGTTTACCGAAATCGAGACCTTCTATAGGGAATTACTCGAGCAATAGACGAATAGGCTTAACTTTGTTATCGACGCAGTGTCCTCTCTCTAGACACATGAAAACCTAGCCTGCCTTCAACCATCCCGCGAGTTTTCTCTCCTACGCACGAAGATCTCGAGGAAGGCTGCGCAAGCGCGGCGGTCACAGTGCTTCTTTCTCTTTCTGCTGCACGTGGCCCAACCATATAAAAGGCCAGTCGAATTCAGGGAGTCAAGCTGATCCTCGGGCCCACTCCCTTTCTGTACCTCCGAAACTCAATATACGGTTTGAAGCTTCTCTCGCTCCCTCCACCTCCGGAAAGCATACCTGCGGCACTCGCTACTGAAAAACGTATCCGAGGGCGTACTCCCTCTCTCCAACGCCGGATCCGGAAGCCGTGGTGCAAGCTGCTGGAAAACCTGTTCGCCGGAACATCCTCCTTCTACCCACCTGCAGATCTGGAAGCCGCGGCGGAAGCTGCTGGGAACCGACGGCAGTAACCAACTCCCTCTATCAACCTTACGGAACTGAAAGCCGAGGCGAAAGCTACCGGAAACCGTCCACCAGCGCCAACTCTCTCTCCTGTCTGCGGATTGGAAACCGTGGCGCAAGCTGCTGGAAAACATCCGCAAGAACAAACTTCCGCTACCTGCATCCGGATCAAACTAACCTCCAATCCCCTTCCACAGTTCCCCTTCACGATCCCGTATATTTGCTTCCTCAATTAGTCTTTATTAAGTTACAGCACACCCAATCCTTCCGCAAAATCCGACCAATATTCTTTCCCGTCTCGTTCCCGATCATTCGTTTGCTCGGCTAGCCTAAACCTAGTTACAGTGCATCACGTCTCCTCATCTCAACCACCTGCATTTCACCATTCACTTTCTACAATTTTACCCCTATCCAAAAGCACCAGTTCATATTAGTTAATTCAAAATATACAATTAAATTCAAACTAAACACAGTGTATCGGCAACATTTTCAAAGTTAACTAGCTCAGTTTAACAAAGACAGAGGGGAATCGTTCGACGTAAAATTGGGTTTCTTGAACAAAATAATGAATCAAATTAAAATATCTGTTAAAATTACAAAATGTAGTTTATTCAAAAAATTATTCAATAAAACACCTTTTACAATCAAAATCTATTAATTTTACAAAAAATTCAAAATTGTAATATTTTGCATTAAATGAGATTTGAGATTATTTTCGAATAGGTTACTGGATATAATATACAGTACACAAAGTGATTTCTTCAAAAAACGCCTTCTATGCAAAGCGCCTCCCCATTTCAATAGATACAATTTCAGAAAACGTTTCGTGTTCCAGATGAGTTCCGCTTGCGCGAGATAAAATTCAAATTATCCGCCAATCTGTCCCAGAGATCTTTCCAGACAAATTGTAGGGGCGTGGCTAATGGAAGCGGGCGCTGTTTGAAGATCCTGGTCCCGAGAACCAGACACTTTGTGAGAGTGTACTGTATTACGTGACATATATTGCAAAAAAATCTAGAATTTCCGAAATTTTCTATACCAAATTTTTATTATAACCGGAGCTAGGAAACTTGTAGGACACTTTATACGTATAACTTCATAATAAAAAAGAATTTTTTTATAATTCATTGATCACATCTTCAGGTACAACTTTTGCTACTTTACGACATTCCTTTGCAAAACTTTTGGGACACTGCATCTCTGTCCAACTTACTGGAATCATTGAAATACCTGAAAAATAAGAAATAATTGGGTTAAGAATTTTAATCAAAAACGTTTAGAATAGTGAGTTTAAATATCAGCGTGTCTAAACGACAAGGTTCTAGCTTGCGGAGTGCAAGTAAAAAGGTGCCGTCAAGTTGAGGGCGCTGGTGTTCCCAATACAATTTAAATGGTATTTTGAAGCTTCGAGAATTCACCTCCCGAGTTAGCACCTTTCAATTTGCACTCCGCAAATTAGAACCTTGTCGTTTGGACACGTCACATGTAAAATTGTACATATTATATGCACATATTATATGGCACGGTGTTTCGTGACTGACCACGCCGACTTTAAGCTCCGTTCATGTCTTTGAAAAGACCTTTTGACATAAGTTTCATGAAAACCTGCAGTGAATCCGACTGAGAAGCGAGTTTTAAATTAAAATCAAAATTGGTTGCCAAACATCATTATTGCTCTTATTAATATTTCTTCTAGAAATTACAGTAAACTGTGTTTTTGTCAATGTCAGAATACAAGAATACATACACATGAACTACAAGAAATCATAAGTGATTTCATATTGCATAAGGTTTTTCATATTGCACAAAGGTTTTTATATCAAAATCGATTGATTATCCCTCATGAAAATAAGATTTCCCATCCTATTTTTGGAGGTTAATGAAAGGCTATACATATACATGAACTACAAGAAATCATAAGTGATTTCATATTGCATAAGGTATAGGTTTTTATATCAAAATCGATTGATTATCCCTCATGAAAATAAGATTTCCCATCCTATTTTTGGAGGTTAATTAAAGGCTACAGCATTCATTTGAAAGCCTATATTGGTTTGTATGTGCTTTGTGTTCAAGACCTCAAAGTTAATATGCAATTTAATTAATTATGTATATCATAGATCTAACAAAATCTAAAATATGGCATTCGCACAGAATTGCTTAACGTTTCGGTAATTTTTCCGCGTATTTATTTGAACCATTTGCGCCATTAGTAAATTTTCTAGTAGAGTTAGGGCTCTTTGATTTGCAAAGCGTTAATGGTTGATGTGAGTTCTATAAAATAGTAACAGTGGAAAATTTCTAAGAGTTTTATACAGATGTCGAAATAAGCACTATTCATATATAGGAAACGAGTGTGGAAATAACCGCACCATATATAATTTTGATGCTGCACAATTTCCATATTATGGGAGTATATATCAATCAAGATACTGAAAAAAATCATCAAATAAAGAGCCTTTTTCGCTCTTCAAGTGTTTCATTTGAATCTTTTGCAACTCACAAACACTGTAATTTGCGAGTCCACTATAGTTTCGTAAAGTTTGAAGTTGATAATTTTATTTATTAAGATTTAGTGAATCTTTTATTAATAAAGACTCTCCGGGAACTGAAAAAAAAACAATTAATAAAGAGCCAGTTCCTCCTTTTATTAATAAAAGATTCACTAAATCTTAATAAATAAAATTATCAATTTAAACCTTTACGAAACTATAGTGGACTCGCAAACTATACTTTTTGCGAAACTAAGTTCCTGGATAGTCGCGTAGCCTCGTGAAACTTAGTTCCTGGAGAGTCTTTATTAATAAAAGACGCACTAAATCTTAATAAATAAAATTATCAGCTTAAACCTTTACGAAACTATAATGCACTATAATACGCGACACGTTCTGCTTATTCTATTACTTTGATTTTTGGCTGATTTGTTTAATATGTTTTGTTATGATTTTTTCGGAACGCAACATCTTAGTGGCAAATCGAGTCACAAATTTTGTAAATTGTTTAGGAGTGCGTTGATAGTGCCATAGCTGCCGGGAGATAACTTCATTTTTTATTTTTGTTCGGATAACCGTACGATTATAAGAACATTTTATCTTCGCTTAAACCCTTTTGGACGATCATCTACACAAATAAATATGAAACAAGAATGGCTTTCTGAGTAGTTGCTTCCACATGTTACGTCAGAACGAAACAGACTCCCCAATCTAAAAAGGTTCCTCGTTTTAGCAACAGATCCTGAGATCCTAGCGCTGGGATGAGGAAAAGTGAGTAAAATGGTGATTGAAATTAATTAACAATGTTTATTATTAGAATTACAAAAGTTAATGTTGTGTCGACGTGAAATGGCACACTAGAATTGGGCAGGCATCGAGAGTCCCTTCAATGAAACAGCACCTTAAACAAGAGGTTCGCTGTGAGAAAAGGGACTCGAGAAATTGATAGAATAAAATTGGAAATAATGAAAACTTACCGGAAATTGTTGATAATGCTGCTTATTGTCACCGTTGAACGTTGCTAGGGGGTTGTGCGTTAAAAAGTCTGTGGGCTGGTTAGTTGATTTGGTCCAATGACACGTTCTGGAACTCGGAATCAATAGATGATTGTGTTGACCAGTGCTCGTAGTGCAGGTACCTTTACTTTCAAGGGTCAATGGCACGAGAAACGAAGAGTCGGTGGACCGCTACTACTCAAAGGCTACTGAATTAAACTGTACTGAACTGTGCTGGCTTGGGCCCTTTCGCTTTTTATAAGCCGAAAAAATTTGACGTAAGCACATGTGATGCGAAGTCATGTCGTGACGCATACATGACCTCCTTCCTCTAGTCTGACTGAAGCGCTTGAAGATAACATCGCGATACATGGTAATAGATTTATTTTAGGGATCGTAGCATGATATGGTAACTGATTTCTTAATATTCGTATTTCTTAATGCACGCTACGATCTTATAGATCGTGGCGTGATATGGTAACTGGTTTCCTAATATTCGTTTTTCTAATACTCAATAGATGACGTCGCGGAAGTGACACCTTCCCCCTTATATCGAGCGCGGGGTAAAGCATTCGTAATCGAGATTTGAAGAGAAAAAAGAAAGGTATACAATTTGAGGTCCTTTTCTGACATGAGTACGTGTATTTTCGTAAAGTCATGCTGAACACAAAGAAAATTTGTTAACATTGGTAAAAATCTAATGGAAAAATTTTCATACTGACATTTTGTTACGTCTTCCCCCTTTGATCGAACATGGGGACAAAGTAACCATGTTCGATTTTTAACATAAATGATTTGAATTTAGTGCCAAGTCGAGGATATACATTTCAAAGTATTATCATTTCACCATATACAATAATTCATCATGTATTTATATATATATTAAGAATAACTATTTACTATTTTTGTTTTGTTTATCGTATTTTTTATCTATCGAGCACATCGGATACCGTGTCCGAATGTTTTTCATCTAATATTATGGTGTCTGCATCGGATTCTATTTCGGAGTAACTTTCGGATTCCCATTCATTTTCGGATTCCGAGTCCAGTTCTGATTCAGATTCTATTACATGGTTTTCGAAGATTTCGGTGGCGCATTCCAAACAATTATCCGCCCTTTGAAGTATATAATAAAGTTCTTTATTACAGACATAGAAGTTAAGAGAATCTAAGGATTTTACTGTTTCATGCGGATTTAAGTAAGGATATGTGTTTTCTAACTCTAGTTAGTTGTGAGTCCGCCTCGAAAACAGCGGGCACACACCATTTTATTTATTGACCTGTTTTTATATACTTCATCGGCTCGTGGTAATTGTTGGCAACACAAATATATCATTAATAATGCATCTGATATTGGATGATCGTATTGTGCATCAAACGACAGTAGTTGAGCTTCAATTTAATTGTTATTTTCGGGCAGCATTTTCTAAAAGAATTATATTTGCCTTGTTGGATATTTTTTTTATTATTATTTTTTTTTACAGAGTTAATATTTCCCAATTATTTTCTTAATACCTGAATTATTTTAAGGAATTATGCATGCTTTAGTGTTTCTACTTCTACTTCATTTCCTTGACGAATTGTCTTTTTGCTCTTCATAAATTGTTCTATACATTCTAAAGTTATTTATTACAGACATAGATTTCACTTTAAATAAATATTTGGAACATGCGCAATGGAATGCCATTCTACTCTACAGTCGTATTTTTGTTTTTCTATTTTTGACACTTTTTCATAGCAAAATGGGCATAATCGCTTTTTAGTGATTCTATCAAAATAAATAAATAATAAATAAATAAAATATATTATGTTATAGGAAAATCTTGCGGACGTACACCGTCTATCGATCCGGCTAAGTTACATTTTGGTTCTTTTGCCGGCGGAATCATTTGCTAAAAGAAAGAAAAGAAATACGTAAATATTCCGATCATACGCAGTCATTATATAATAAGAGAGAAAATGGATTCATGGCTTAATTTATGATATCCGTTAGAAAAACAACTTTTGTATTTGATAGTTAATAAGATTTACAGAACTGTCCTTCTATTGGTGGGAAAAAACAATTTTTTAAAAATATTGATTGATTAGATATTATCGTTACAAGAAAGATGACGGTACTATGAGGGACGGGTAAGTGAAAGGAATTAGTAAATTTTTGGGATTAATTTCTTCTGACCGATTAAGAAAAGGGAAATAAAAAAAGAAGGTCGTAAATGGCAAATTTTCTAAGGGTATAATACAATTTGAAAACTGGTTTATGGGTAATAAAAAGAAATAAGGGTTTGGAATGTTTCTATATATTTGTTTTTATTATTATTTTATTTTTATTAAAAGATAGAAACTGGTTTTTTTATATGGATGTAGGATAGTCAGATTTAGGGTTTTCAATCTTGAAAATCTATTCGGAATGAAAATGTGAAAACCTAGTTTTCGATATGAAGTGTGAAGATTTTAGTCAACTGGTGGCACTAAATCCGGGGCTTATAGAGTTTCTAACTGAAATTTGTAGTGAAAACGGTGTGCAAAATCAAGAAACTGATACTTCAGATTTGTTTTGTAGTGTAGTGGAGGAAAAATGGGAAAGGCCATGGTTGGGTCAAAATGCTGGAGATACTGGTTTGGAATTTTTTTATAAAGACGTGATCATAAAATGTCGGAACTATTGGCAAACATTTCCTACGGAACAAAAACTTTATTTAGTGGAAAAGATTAAGAGTCAATGTGAAAAACATGGATTGGATGGAGCTCTTTTTGTTTGTGGCAAATTTTGCTACATAGGTAGTAAAAGAAAATTGAAAGAGGGAAGAAATTTTTACTATAAAGGGAAATTTATTCTTTTATATATGTATGTGGGGCGTTATTTCTCAAGCGTACCCACTCAAAAAGACAAAGTTGTTCGAACTAAGTTAAACTTAGGCAAAGTTTTGTGCTATTGGATAGTAGTTTATGAGGAAAAATTTTTTTCTTTCAGATAAGTATTGACCGAGGAGGAGGGGGTGAAAGTTTTGATCCTACTCATTTTTTCAAAATAAATATTTGACCTTCAAAAATGCATGTAAAATAAATTTGACTTTTTTCTAATTAAGGCAGGTTTTTTTGCTTTTTTTGATCTTAAAAGAAAGCTTTGATTTTTTTATAAGACTATGTAGATTAGAAAGTGGGACTCAAATTTTTAATTTATGAAAATAAGCGTTGAGTACTCCTGTACGCTCATGACGCTGGCTCTCGAGCCTCGCCCGTAGCACAACGTGGTACACCTTCATTGTATTGCTTTTACGAAAAGTAATAATACTATAGGCTCTTGTAAATGAGCTTTCGTCAAATAAAATTTGTTGATAAATAACAAATATTACAATCAGATACCTGCTTAAAAAATCAACGGATATCTATTTTCGGAAGTCACTGGTTTTTCATTTGTTTCTCGTCAGGTTATTATAGGAAACAAATGAAGACCGCGGTCATCAGAGAGATGAGTTTCAAATTTCATCCGCTAGATGGCAAAGCACTAAAAATTCTCAAAAGTGAAAACAAAAATCTACGGTATAAGACAAGCATTAATCATCCTTATATTTTATTATGAAATTGGATTTCAAAACGGTGTCACTTTGCAGGTTTGTTATATGATTTTTTTATTTATATTTTCGAAAGTTGAGTAATAGCGACAGCACAAAAATATCGCCATACATTCTACTTTTATCGTAGCTTTGATTTTTCAAATTATGAAATTGAAATATTAATTTTAAGATAAAATAGCATTTGAAAAAAAAAACAGTTTTCGAACTTCAGCTACCATACCCACCGTATTTCTGAAGGCTTACGATCGCAATTTCCTACACTATCTGAAGAACTAAAAATTTGTGCTTCATGTAGGAAAGAGCTCAGTAAACTGAAACACCAGCGTCAAATTTAAGTGACACCGCTCAGCCTTCTAAAGATGTTCTTGCGGATGAAAACGTTTATGATGTTGAAACTAATGAAATCATCATGTCAAATGAAGAAATCATGTTAAATGATGATGACGATCCAGACTTCTTCGAAAAACTCGAAATGAATTATAATTCATTTCGAGTTGCGCAATGACAATAATAAATAAATTCTGCGCAATGACAAATATCATAAGGCCGCAGTTGAAGTTCTAAATCAAATCGAAGAGAAGTTTAAATCATCAACGAGTAGAGCTGAGAAAATTCAACTTCAAACACTTGTTCCAAAGTCTTAGAGTCGCAGAAAACTGATGGTCGAATTCGAAACATCCGAACAAGCTAAAAATGCGAAAAACTTAGTTGCTAACCATGGGATTTTAACTCGGCCTACGCCAAAAAGAGGAAGGCCTTTGAGTCTTGAAACAGAAGATCTCGTATCCAAATTTTATGAGCGTGACAACATGAGTCGCTTAATGCCTGGAATGAAGGATTGTGTGTCTGTTCAAGTGAGTAACAAGAAAGTTCTTGTTCAGGAAAGATTGATTTTGTGCAATTTAAATGAATTGTATGCAGAATTCCAGTCATAATATGAAGAGACTAAAATAGGCTTCACGAAATTCACACAACTGAGACCGAAACATTGCGTTTTGGCAGGGAGTAGCGATACCCACACAGTATGCGTTTGTGTTCACCATGAAAACGTGAAGTTAATGCTAAAAGAAATATACATGCGATACTTAACGAACGATTCAGAGGTAATTTTAAATGGTTATCGCGATTGTTTAAAGTTAACTGTTTGCCCTGATGCGACAAGTTCCTGCCAATTAGGAGAATGCCAAAATTGCCCCGGTATTACTAAAATTAAAGATAATTTGATTCAAGCTTTTGATGAGGATTTGGAAGAAATCAAATTTGATTCTTGGCTGCAGACTTACAGATGCACTGTAAAGGCGCTGATCATGAATGTTGATGAATTTGTGAATGAGCTTTATGAAGCGTTACTGAAGCTCAGAACCCATCATTTCTTTGCTACAGAGCAGTCATTATTTTTCAAAAATCTGCAGATAACTTTGAAAAATGGTGAATTCGTTATGAGTACCAGAAGATAATTGTGAATTATCTTAAGGCGAATTTTGCAGTCCAAAAGGTGTACTACATTTCAGACGGAGCAGGTCAGCATTTTAAGAACAATTTTCGGAATTAAACGAAATGCACCAAGGTTTAGCTAGATGCTTCATCCCACTGCTAAAGATCTGAAAAGCAGATTCGATGCTGCAGTGACAATCAAAGTGACTTTGCAATACCATGCATTTATACCTACTGAAGATGGGAGACTTCAATTGAAGAAATTTTCCTCAGCCACGAAATGCGTCTACTTCCTAAAAGAGAAGAAACGAAAATTAGGAAACAAAATGAAAACAGCTGTTACTAAAAAAACGAAAGGCGGAAAGAAAGGCAAATAGAAGACCAGACATCAGCATAAAAAAATCTCGGAGCTTTAATTTTACTTAATTCATAAAACCACTTTTTCGACCCGACCTCTTAGTCAATAACTTGATTTTCCAAAACTCAAAATTTTTTCAAAATTCATCAGTGAACGTAATGCAGGCTTTTAAATAATGGCAGTCTCAACCCTATAAAATGCAGATAGCGATCAAATACATTAGCATATATTATTTTTCGTAAAAACAATACGATGAAGACAGCACGGTGCGTCGCGGGGGTCAAGCGCCAGCGTCATGCGGAGTACTCAACGCTTATTTTCATAAATTAAAAATTTGAATCGCACTTTCTAATCTACATAGTCTTATAGGAAAAACCCTAAGCTTTCTTTTAAGACCAAAAAAAACCTATCTTATTTCAAAAACAAGTCAAATTTATTTTTGACCTTCATTTTTGAAGGTTTTTGGTAAAAAATTCGCCGAGATAGAGGGGGAGAAATTTTTGTACCTTTCGCAAAAAATTTCGGATATAAATATCTTTTTATATCGTTTTATGTTTTCGATAGATTATTTCCATTCTTTCGAATAAAATAAACCAAATTTTAAAAAATTCAAAATTTAGCCATAATTTTTGAAAATCAAAAATATTTTTGATTTTTTTTCAAGTACGACCCTTTTTTCCTTTTTTTAAAACTAAAAATAAAACTTGAAATGCTTACTTTCAGATCCTTGAATAGCAAAATGTCGTTTTTTATTGTTTTTGAAAAATTAAATTTTAAGTAATCTGGTAAATTCAAGAAATTTTTCCTATGCGCGAAAGAAATTCGGAAATAATATTCTAACAGAAATTCAAAAAAAAATTTTTGTTCATTTCGGAATTTTTTGAAAATTTTCAAAAATGATATTTTTTGAATCTTGTTAATTGCGCATTTTTAATGTTTTAAATTTCTTGTCCCCGATGCTGGAAATTCGAAAGTTTCGTCTGGTGTCCATGCATTGACGAGAAGCTTGTACTTTTCATCGTCGTCTAGTTTTCTTCGACAGAACTTTCCAACATCATTAAGTGAACACTGAAAAATTATTTTTTAAAGAAATAGATGAAAATAAGAAAAAGAACTTACATTTAGAACTCATATTGTTAAATATTTTTATTCAGCACAATTTCGGGCAAAATAAGGGTTTGTGAAGAAATGTATGTTATTTAATGAACGTTGATTTCTGAAAAACTGTTCAATTGTGTCAAATTCCTATTGGTATCATTTAATTGAAATTTTATCTAGATTTTTTCAGATAGACAGAATCGATTTTTGCAATTATTTTAATGAAACATCAGAAATTTCATGAAGGAATTAGGTAGTTGCAGTATGGAAATAATAAATTTAACATCGAGTCAAAGTAGAATTTGATTTCAAAATTTTTTACTAATTATGTGTTTCGCGTTGTTATCAGAAATTTTTCGAATTACTCGATATAATGAAACTGAAGTTCT
>JBAGKK010002712.1:0-12559 GCA_037177015.1 Euceroptres primus | reverse complement strand
CGACAATTTTTAGGAATTCTAGACTACATGCTCGACTGGAAGCTGGAGAGTTTGGTGATGGAATCATCTTGGGAGATAGAGGTTATCCATTAAAGCCATACCTTATAACCCCAATACAAAATCCTCAAACTGCGACAGAAATTTTGTTCAACGAATCCCAAATAAGAACTCGGAATACTATCGAACGCGCATTCGGTGTTTGGAAACGAAGATTTCCGTGTTTAGCGACAGGAATGCGTTTTTCAGTGGACCTGTGATAGTAGCAACTGCCGTTCTACATAACAAAGCACGTATGGTTGCTGAACCAATGCCTCCTGATGATCCACTTTTAAATATTGAGTGGGATGTGATTTTGAATGAGGATCTACACAATCGCGGAGATGTGGAACCAGATCACGCCGAAACACGCGCACTTCTCCTTCATTACTTTGAGAGGTACACATCATTTTCATTCTCCATAATTCCATCTACTGTTCCGAATTTTGCAGGCAACTTTTGTTTCAGCTTGCTGTGATGGATATACGGAACCTGCCTTAGAATCCCTTATGAATATTACTAATGATTCATTGTATTGCAGACGCTTTGATTTTGATTTCAAGGAAAAAAGTTATGTGAAAAAAAAATTTATAAAAGGTCCGTAAAAAGTGGCAAATAGTTTTCTTATGAGCTGTTTTAAAAAATCTCTTTGAAAAAAAAGTATTTTATTATTCTGTTGAATTAAAAAACTTTTAGAAAGATGAATACGTTTTGAAAAAGGTTTAAAAAATTTTTAATAACTTACTTAATTTAAAGAAAAAGAAGAACATGGGAGACAAGTACAAGGAGTCAGTTGTCTGCTTTTGAGTTATTAATCTTTTTATTGCTATATCAAAAACAAGATTTGGAACAAATCCTTCTAACGCAACATGTATTCGATTTTGTAACAATTTGCAACCCTTCAAATACAATGTAAAGTCTTTGCTTAATACAAAAGTAATATCACGAATGCTAAATTGAAATAATGTTCAAAACTCCGAACATTATTTCAACGCATCCTGCACAACCACTCATTCTACCTATGCCTAGAAAACATGTAATATATAAAAATTAAAAGTATAAATTTAAAAATAACTGATTGCAGCGTGAATTGCAATTGACAGTTTTGAAAAATAATAATTTTCAAAACTTGCTATTGCTACAAGAAATAATGTTCGAACTTTTGAACATTATTTCAAGCTTGCACCTACAACCTAAGGTAACATCTTTGGTAAATATAAGAGAAATATCACAGAGGCTAATTGAAATAGTATTCAAAAGTTCGAACATTATTTCAATGTATCCTGCACAGCCGCTCATCCTATTTATGCCTAGTGATAATATATGAAAATCGTTATTAAGTAGTAGCAAAAACATGTAATATATAAAAATTTTAAAATAAATTATTGCAGTGTGCATTACAATTGTAAGTTTTGAAAAATAATCACTTTCATCCTACTTATGCCTAGTGATAATATATGAAAATCGATATTAAGTAGTAGCAAAAACATGTAATATATAAAAATTTGAAATAAAAATTTAAAAATAAATTATTGCAGTGTGCATTGCAATTGTAAGTTTTGAAAAATAATCATTTTCAAAACTTACAATTGCTACAAGAAATAATGTTCGAACTTTTGAACATTATTTCAACTTTGCACCTGCAACATAAGGGGCCATACTTAAATTACGTAACTTTATTTCAAATAAAAAAATTAATATTCTACAATAAAAGATAATTTTTTAAGAAAATACTTAAATTTGCAACTAAATAAGTAAATCTTTTAAATATTCTAAAAAGATAAATTCTCAACAAAACAGTATAATAGTTGATATTTTAACCCAAAACGATGAATTATCCACCAAATAATGAAAATTATAAATAGAAAGATAATCTTCAGGAGGAAGGGTTTACGAATTTCCAAAAATTACGTATATCTGTCGAATAACAAAATCTGTCGACCCCTCCCCCTAAAGCTGTTACGTAATTTAAGTACGGTCCTTAAGGTAAAATCTTTGGTAAAAATAATAGTTAATATCACACATGCTACTAGAAATAATGTTCAAAAGTTCGAACATCATTTCAATGCATCATTGCACTTATTATCTTATTATCTACACTACTTATCTCTACAAAAAACGTGTGAACAGCGTACGAAAAGTACTCTTTTCCGTTTTCTAGCTGCTTACATAACAGATTAATTTTCAGTTTTTTTTCCACTAAAGTAATTTGCAGAATTTCCTTCTCTAAGGCAGCTTTTTCAGCAGTCTCCTTCCTTAATGTATTAATAAAATCCACCTTTGCCTGTATTAGTGCCTCTGTTTTCGTGGAGCGTGTACGAAGACCTTTATTGTGCGGCCTTTTAATAAACCGTTTTTTCACGAATTCATCTAAACGACCCATTTCTTTCGCTTGTGCAGTTTTTGCACTTGTGTTTTCTGCAGTTGAACTTGTCGCTGCAGCGGTACTGGGCGCTGGAGGCAAAGTCAACGTCGAAGTCGATGCTCCATTTACGTGAACCGACAATGTAGGATTTTTCTGAGTCCTCAGCATTCTCGGGTTCCATTGAGACCAGTCTTCATCTGAATCAGCGTGGTTGCTCAGTGTCTAAAAAAAAATTTAAATGGTTATAATCATACCGATGATTGCTGTAATATCTTAAATTAAAGAAGATATGGAAATATGCTAACCTCAATTTCTTCTAAAACTTCTACGTTCTCATCGAGAAGCACAGCAAACTGCTCGGTGCCTTCAGTTCCTTCTGCTTCTTCCGAGTCACACGTCTCCCCAAACCTACCAGTGACTTCTTCAGTGTTATATATACACTATAAAAAAAAAAATTAACATTAGTGTTGAAATTATTATTTACGTCACACGTTTTTCTGTGCAGAAGGTGAAATTTTTCTTTTAATCTTCAAAACTGTCAGGAATTACAATTAGCAATTAGCTCAAAATTAAAAAAGATTCGAATTGCATAATTTTAATATATATATATAAGTTCCACATTGAACCATATTGGAATGTGAAGGACCTACTTTAAGAATAAATAATGCTAAATAAAAGCAAAAATCTGTTATAAGATCAAAAACTTTCTTAGGTACAATTTAAAATGCTTCTGAAATATGAACCTGTCTAATAGGGTGGGTCGAAAATAAATACTTCTAGAATTTGAAATCGCTACGTTGCGGAAAAGTAACGTATTGGGATCCTAAAAAAGTATAATTAATTTGGAATCGATCAACATGTAGCTTGGTTACCTGCGCTCGAAAAAAGGATTAAAAAATTTCTGGTTTGCTGAGTTTTAAAATTTTCTGAGTTTCAAATTTTTTTTACATGCGTAGAGGTCATAAAAGTGTTCTCAGTTTTTTTTGGATTTTAATCAATCATTTTCGGAGAGATAATTCCTATTTAATTCACCCCTGTTTTCGGAAAATTTTTTTAACTTGTTTGTAAATAGAAAAATTTTTTGGGGTACTTGAAAACTATCCAGTGACAAAAATGTACTAGGAAAAAAATCGCCAAGACCCAGAAACCGAAATTGGCAATATAGATAATTTTTAAATCTGTATTGCCATTTTCGATTCCTGGGTTTTGGCGATTTTTTTTCCAACGCATTTTTGTCACTTCAAAGTTTTCAAGTATCCCAAAAAATTATTCTCCTATTTACAAACGTGTTAAAAAAATTTTCCGAAAACAGGGGTGAATTAAATAGGAATTATCTCTCAGAAAATGATTAATTTAAATCCGAAAAAAATTGAGAACACTTTTATGACCTATTCATGCAAAAAAAAATTGAAACTCAAAAAAAAATTTTAAACTCTGCAAACCAGAAATTCTTTAAACCTTTTTTTCGCGAGCGGGTAACCAAGCCACATGTTGATCTGAGGTTCCAGAGTACCAATTTAGAAGATATATTTAAGAAAGTCAATGAAAAACCGTCATGATAACAACAGTTATAGTTTCTGCAGGATTTATCTCATGGGGAACAAATTTTTAATTTTTTTTGAGGTTATGACGCTTCTTTCCGAAAATTTGCGATAAAAAATCAATATAAAAATGTTTATCAAAGATACTCTTAATTTCATTTATAATCGATTTATAAGTAATTTGCGCAAATTTGAATTTTTTGGTCAGAATTTATGATTAAAGCGGACAGTTTCGGAAGGAAAATCGTACACAAACGTATCTGAACTTTTCACCAGGATTAATATTGTAAATAATATTAATAATATTAATATTTAGTGTTTATAATTTTTATTTTACCTGTTTTAACGTTTCTTGGCGCAAGGCGCTTAATTTCTTTCTGGTCTCTCTTTTAATATTCTGCCATAAAAGTTTCAGTTTCCTGGAAGGACGATGCTCCGGAGATACACCTCTTGCGTGGAACTCCTGGCAAATTTCCTCCCATGCTTGCAATTTCTGCCTGCTGCTCATTGCATCCGTTCTTTTACACTCGACAATGTATCGATATTTCTCCACAATTAAGAGAAGGCTCCGCTTTTCACTAAAAGTAAAATTTGCTCCTCTTTTCCTGCCCTTTTTCTGAAAAATAAGACGAGGGTTATTTGAGGTTAGAAAATAAAAAGTCTACAATTACAAAACCTACGCATATATAATAAAAATTGTACTTACCTCAAGAAAAATTTTCTGCCATGAGGACCACAAATATCCCTTTTTCACTCCAAAGCACTTTTAAATTTATTTTAATCAATATTATAACATATAAATAACTGTTCTATAACTTTTGCATCAAACAACGTGTTCTTTGTGACGTCAGAGGTCCATTTGGCGCGCAAACAAAAGTTTTGTGACTCAGCCAATTAGAATCACCGTTACAGCACAAATACGGTGAAACTAGACTTTATTACGAACAGGGTATACGGTTAGCTAACCAGAGGTTAAAAATTCACGGTAGAACGCATCGCCAGTTAATCATTGATTAAAAAGTAATCAGTATTAGTTAACCATGGATTTAATCACAGTTGGTGAAACCGACCCTAAAAGGAGCAAGTACGCTAATGTAAAGAGCGGGCACATAGTCGCTACATCACGAGACGCCACATAATCCTCTTGGATTACTCCGTGATCACCGCGACTCTGTAATCGCGGTTCTGCGTCTGAATATGTAAGTTGGGAACGACGGTGTACGGTCGCCCACGAGCCTGAGACCCAGGTCGACCTCCTTCTTCCTTATCAAGACTCGTTGTAGCAAAGACGTGCGGTCTTGTCCGCACACACACAAGCAAGCGCGCGCGCGCATGTGTGTGCTTACCTATTGAATAATCTGGAAACTTGTAGAAAATCACGATATCGAGTAACCATGTTTACAAAAAAGCGCCCTCGAAATTGTTTACAAAAATTCTTTTACTGTAATTTGACACCCTGACGAGAACTTTTCTATAGATATGTCAAGGGTGCCCTCGAAATTGTTTATATGAAATACTATTTACCATTAATGGAATTTCACCTTGAGACTGTTTATGACCGAATCCATTTCAAATCATGCAGACCGGTGGGTGAGCTGTTTAGAATTGGCTTGCCAATGAAACATGTTTTTCTACGCATCTTTATTATACTCCTCCCTTTTACGTGAGCTGTTTAGAATTGGCTTGCCAATGAAACATGTTTTTCTACGCATCTTTATTATACTCCTCCCTTTTACGGGTTTTTGGAGTTTTCCACAGCCATTACAACGTTACATCTCCAATACATAAAAATTTTCTCCATTTTCTTACTTCTCTAGCCTACCTTATATCACCCCTTCAAACAATACCGATACAAAAGAAAACGGAAGCCCTTACCCTTATCTACTCCATAGAAACTCACACAGCGATAACCAATTTCATCCACAACCTATATTGCGCCACTACCCCTGTTGTACACACCAAAATATCTCCTTTCTACCCTGCCTCTCCCACTCTTTCGTTACCCTTTTCAGCGCTGACAAGCCGTCTTACAAAATCATCGTAGCATGCATCACATTTTGTTGCATTTTACAAAGCAAAAATTTTAGTAGGCCGCGTACAAACCATAAACATACCCCACATCTAAATTCATCGGCACCCTTTATTCCCCGTACATCGCATCTCTCACTTATTCCTCGCCACCCCTCTCAAACTTACTTTCCTTCCTTTCTTATCTTCGCTTCCACCCCTTCTCACGCAATTCTCACCCGCTCTCTCACTTCAACCTAACTCTCAATTGAAATAATCAACAAATCATACCTCCCACATATATCCTTCTATCCTTGACGTGTTTTTTCCAGTCTTTGTCTTTAAGCGTTGTACCTACTTCAAATCGCCATATTATAATCGTATCAGCACTCAAAAAACAAGTATACAGTCTTTTTCCTAATCACACTACATTATATACTCACACTAACATTATATAATAACACTTCTAAAACCACTACATACCTCAACACATTTTCCTTCGCTCCTGGGGCGGAAACGTACAAATTTCCTTATATCCTGCACACACAATTACTTACCATTACATTTGCATCCCCCTTTCTCTCGTCCATTTTTCTATAAAGCCCTTGTCACCTTCGCTATCATCTATCCCTTGATACTCTTATCTATTCCACCTTTACCCCCCACCCTCTTATTTGCTCTGCTTTCCACTACCAGTCACAGCACTTCACCCCATTACTCTTCTTCTTTCTTTTTCAGTCCTTCGTCTTCTATCTTCCTCTCGATCCCAGTTACCTCCATTGCCCCCTCTGTCTCGTTCCATCACCAAATAGTTTCCTTGATCTCAGTTACCTCCAATGTCCCATTTGTCTCGTTCCATCTCCAAATAATTTCACCCACCTTCGCCTTCATCAACTGCACCGTTTCTTCCCATCTTCCTTTCCTCGTTCCTTATCTTGCTCACCACTCCAGTAACTTCCATTCTCTTGCGGACTCCCGATAAGTGCTTTCAAATCTTTCTTCCCTTTGTTCCCTCTCCTCTTTCCATTCTTCTTCGGTTTGGCAACTTGCATATTTCTTTTCAGTTGTCGACACTTTCCTTATAACCCCTTCCATCTTTAGACTCAGATCCTTGAGATAGCTCTGTACTTTTGAGAACATCTTCATTTTCTTCTCTTCCTCCTTTATTCTTCTTTCTCTCTCCACCTTCCATTCATTCTTCAACCTTTTTACCAAATTCTCCTATTGTCTCAAAAGATCTCCAGTGCGTTCCCTATTCACCGTCGTCATCGTTTCTCTCTTATGGTTCGCTTTTTGGTCACCCAACCTGCCTTCCTAGATCTATCACAGTCTCGTGGTAAAAATTTATCTCAGCCTCTCCACCCTTCCACTTATGCTCCTGTTTCGGCGCCTCTGCTGATCTCCACACAGCATGCTCCAGCTCTGAGTATTTCTGACTTGCGCACTTCTGATATCCACCTTTCACTCCCTCCTCTCCTTACTGTCTCATGCCTCCACTGTTCTAGTCAACACTGCTATCCTCCGCGCCTGCGCCTCTTAGTATTGTCTCCTTCCGTTGCCGCAACCTAACCTCCAAATCCCACACGTGTATTTTTTCAGAAATAATTTGCTGACATCACCTCTCTTCTCCCGTATATTTTAAAATTAACTTAGCGACAAATTTACATTTTTTACAAATATTTGTAAGTTTTAAGGGAAAAATTAGTTTTATTCAAATTTTACTTTAAAAACCTTGTCATTTTGCAATCCCTGAGATATTAAGGATTTTCTTGTTCCAGTTTGTCAAATTTTTCCCACTCTTTCGAAATCCATGAAGAAAATTAAAAAATAATAAAAAATGGTCAAAATTATTTCGATTTTTGGAGAAAACGAAAAAAATTTTTCTCAAAAACCCCATATTTTTTTCCTAAAATTTTTAGGAATAATAGGCACCAATATAGTCTACGTACCATAAATTTCCCATTTGGTATTTTTTTTTGTTTTCCGGGAGAAAAAAATTATTTTTTATTTTTGCTCCAAGACTTTGCCACTTTGGCAATTTGGGAGATTTTAATGTTTTTCTTCTTCAGTTTGTCAAGTGTTTTACACTCCTTCGAAACCGATGAGAGGAACAAGCAAATAATAAAAACCGGTAGAGCTATTTCGATTCATTGAAAAAATAAAACACGAAATTTTCTTCAAACAGCTAATATTTTTCGCGCTGGAATTTTTACGTGTGTTGAGTGGTAATATAGTCTACTTACCATAAATTTTAAAACTGGATTGTATTTGTATTTAAAGAGAAAAACATTCTATTTTTTCTAGAAAACAATAAATGCGAGAACAATAAGAAAAATAGAATTTTTTGTTTCTTGAAATATAAGTACAATCCAGTTTTAAAATTTATAGTAGATAAACTATATTATCACCCACCACACCTAAACATCGAAATAGCTTTACCAGTTTTTATTATTCTTTGTTTGAAAAAAATCTCGTGTTTTATTTTTTCAAAGAATCGAAACAGCTTTAACAATTTTTATTATCTGTTTGTTTCTCTCATCGGTTTCGCAGGAGGGTAAAAAAACTTGACAAACTGGAACAAGAAAATCCTTAATATCTCAAAAATTAAAGTTATAATCAATCTCCAGATCCCGAACCAATACAAAAGCTTCCAGGTTACACCAAACGAAGTCAATAACGCTTTTGCCCAAAAAATTGACCAAGGTATATTTCGCCGGCGAGTCCCTAACTGACCTACCATTAAGTAGGATCAGCGAGTTCGAGTCCATAACATCGGCAAGCTGTCTCCCCTTTTTGTTTGTAGTTTCGTCTAAGGAGGTTTGTTCCGCGTAAAAATTCGTAGATTCAAATATTTCCGACGCTCCTTGGCACAAATTTTCTAATCTGCAGTTAAAATCTCCATAAATTAAAAACAAATGGTTGTTATATTTTAAAAGCAGTGAGTCGAGTGTTGTCTCGAATGCTACTCTAGTTATATCGAAATTCGAATCTGGGCTAAAGTAACAGAGGCCAATAACTAACTTCACATTACAAAAACTAGCTTTCACAAACATCCATGCTACCGTTTTTTCAATCAACAAACTTGAATCAAAACATTTATTTATATAAAGAGCTAAGCCACCTTTACATCTTCCTCTTGATTTGTCCCTAATAGCCAGGGAGAAAAAGGCATTAAAATTCTTTATCTGTTCTTGCGAGCAATTATTTGTGTTATGTGATTCAAGCAAGCCATGTTTCAACAAGACCTATTATAGCAAGTTTACTTACATTGGATTTCCATTACGTAAAGTTAGAGATAGTTCCAAAACAAACAATTGTGGTTGGACGACCTGTAATCCTCATGTTTTGCAGACATTACCGAGACTATTTGGAATCGAAGCATTTATTATTTTCATCGAACCGTTTGTAACTTCATCCTCTTCCTCTTCATTTTCTTATGCGTTGATATCCATAGCATCCTTCTTTTCGTATTTATTCCCTTCGATAATAAGATTGTCATAGCTTAGGATGGCTTTTTCCATTTTTCTTGGCTTCTTTGAGAAAAGGGAGTAGCGCTTTGCGATCCTCTTGTACTTGCTTAGAAAAATCCTCCGAGATTGAAATTGTGGTGCCACTCAGATTTCTCAGCTTTTTCAGGATTGCATGCTTAAGTTTGTAGGAGCGACATTACACAAAGATTGGTCCCGGTTTTTGCTGGTTTATTTTTCCGAGTGTTTTGGTTTCTTCCAGATCATGTTCAGTTGCGGGGATCTTCAATTTGTTGTTGATCAGCTAAAGGATACAATTCTCTGGGTCTTCTTCAGGGATATATGATATACCGAAAAATAAAAGGTTCTTTTTTCTTTAAGAGACTCTCCAGCTACTCAAATTTGTTGTCCTGCTGGTCGATTATTTCCATTAGCATTTTTTGGTTTGAACCCAATCTCCGGTTTTTGGCTGTTAACTGATCGAACTTGCAGTGTAACCCATTCATAGAAGCTTCCATATTTCCAAGCCGTAACATCAGCTGTTCAAACTGCTTTGCCGACGTGATTTCTTCCGTCCTTGTTGCTATCACTGTCAGTTGGCACTTTCCACTAGTGGTAATCACCGAAATTTCCAGAAAACTATTTTCGAGTGCATTTTAAAAAGTAATTTCTTCAGCTTCCTGAATTTCACGAGATGCCCAACTGTGGCCAACACTTCTCATCGCTCCGTACCGAACTATAATCACAAAATATTAGTCCTTGCGCCCAACCTGGTGCAAATAATTGAAGAAAATAAGCGGAGCTACTCAACACACGACTAGTCGGTACGCTTGACGTCACCGTCCCCCCATCTTTTTTAGGATTGTTTAACTTCTTAAAAAATCCCCCCACCCCCCTTCATCCAAGGGAAATATCCCATTCAATCTCGAAAATCGACCAAGTCCCAGAATCGATAATTTGATACGAATAGTTGATGGCTTTGACTATTGGAAAGCAAAGACAAACATACCCAATCTTCTTTAGGATTATTAAACTGCTGAATGGAAATTATCCACTTCTTCATTCAAAGGAAAAAACCTCCCTTAATCCCTTCCCCTCTCAGAATCGATAATTTAATAGGAATAATTGATGGCTCTGACAATTGAAACGTAAAAATAAACATCACCAATCTTCTTTAGAATTATTAAACTGCTCAATAAAAATTGTCCACCACTTCATCCAAAGGAAAAACCTCCCTTAATCTCGAAAATCGGCCCAGTCCCAGAATCGATAATTTGATAGGCATAATTGACTGTTCACGGGCTCTCGAGAGTCTAACGCCCGTTCCTAATTGGTGCAAATTTGATTGTTAATAACTCGTTAATTACGCTTATCAGTAATTTTTGTCATGGGACTTTTCGACTCAGTTTTTTACAATGAATATGACCATATAAATATGTATCTTGAGTTCTGGTACACCCTGTAAAAGGGTCAAATTCACTGACTTTCGTTTAAACCAAGTTGCGAACATATCTAAAAAAATATATAGGGGAAAGGAACCCAAACAGGATAGGTTTCCGACCTGAATAATACGTAAAAATGACTTATTATTTTAATTAAACGAACTGGAGTAGTTTTTTATAAGTAAAATTATCAAAAAGGGATTGTGTGATAATACGGTTTAACATTTATTTGCCGTTTTTAAATTAAAAAATTAAAAAATAAGTTTTCGACATGAAGACGTAACTTTTTACCCCTGATAATTTCGTAATTTTTACTGCCGTAGAATTTTTTTACAACTGTTTCTTGTATGTTCTTTCTGTTCTTTGTATTCACGGAACATTTAGCTTTAAAAATTTCCACAGAAACAGGCTTTTAAATATCATAAACAACGTAATGTAGATGTTTTTATTGGTAGTGTCATTTTCCCCGATCTGGATAATTCGTGAAGAAAATACTCAAAAGTTTTTCAAAAGACCCGCGCATGTTGCTAAGATAAAAGTATTAGCTGTTTTAATAAATTTGTTCAGCATATGAAGTTGGTAAAAGTGGCTGTCATCATTTAATAGTAAATGCGATAGAAATAGTAGCTGGTGTATTTTTACATTCTCATCATCATATGAGAAGGTATTAGATTTGTGTAAAATTTGACCCCCTCCCCCCGTTTTTGTCCAATGTCGACGTTTTGAGACCCCCTGAACCCAAAAAAAGTGGTTTTTGTGAATGTGTATGTCTGTCTGTCTGTAGATTTTTTTCTTGTTAGCACGATAACTTTTGAAAGAATTGACAGATTGGATTGGCCTTTGGTATACTCTTTTAGTGTCTTAAAATGAAGGTCAAGTTCGTTAGCCAGCCATTTTGAATAAAAATTCAAAAAATCACAGCATTTTGAAAATTTTTGAGACCACTTTTTTTGCAATTTACAAATTCCATGAACGGATGTTCATAGTATCCTGAAAGAAGAACAATTTATCTTAATGACATTTTTCAATAAAATGAAAATTATCAGACTTGTAGCATTTGAAAAATTCAAAAAATCAAAAGAAAATGAAGATTTTAAGCCAAACAACGCAGGATATGAAAGAAAATCAAGAGAAGAAAAACATTTTTTTTTAAAGCTCTACAACATTGGAATAACAACTTTTTGAATTTTTTAAAAAATCGAAAATTCAAATTTTCCCGCCAAAAAACGTGATATGAAAAAATCTTCAATGGAAAAATTATTGGTCTTAAATAGATCTACAAATTTTCTGTTAACCATTTTTTGATAGGATAAGCAGTTTTCGTTTTAATCTGAAAACATTTTCTTAAAAAATTAAAAAATTCAGTTTCCCCGCCAAAAAACGTGAGAAATTCTTACAAAAAAAAAAGTGATTAGCCTTAAAAACCAATTTTGGCCTTAAAGGAATTTTAAGACCAAAACAAAAATTTTCAATTAACCGTTTTTTGATTGGATAAAAAATTTTAATTTTAATTGTGAAAAATACTGTTAAAAACTTAAAAACTAATTTTTCTTCACCAAAGACTCGAAAAAATTATAGGATTGTATTGTGCTTTAGCACACTAGAAAGGAAGAGTTCGTTAGTTAGCCATTTTTGATCAACGGTTTTAGTTTTATGCATCAAAAAACGCTTTTCGAAAATTAAATAAACCATTTACAATTT
>JBAGKK010002711.1:0-31499 GCA_037177015.1 Euceroptres primus | reverse complement strand
AACTTGTACGAGATATTACTTGTAATTACAAGTGGACTTAACAATCTTGTGAAACACGAAATACAAGTGCTTGTAATTACAAACTAGTAACTTACTAACTTGTAACTTGTAGACTTATAATTTTTATGCAATAGGCCCCTGATCGCAAGACACCCTGACTCGGTGGGACATTGTTTCTGAGGTTTACAAGTAAATAACCAATTATTGTTGTAATCAGAATAAACCAGAGATGTGAATTCGATCTCGGGTAGTTTTCCTTTGTTTATATTTTATGATGCTCATTTAGTGTGCATATTGTGCTTTTCTTCATTATGATAAAATTAATAAATGTATATTTGCTTGTTCACACATACACACACACACACACACACACAACAATGCTTTGAAATTAAAATTGCAAGTTTTCTTTGAAAAAGTACATCCAACATTTTTTCGAAGTAATAAGATTTTAAAACAAAGTTTAAAGACTAAAATTACAAAAACTTCGCCGGGGATTGAAAGCATTACCAACAGGAGAGGATCGTTAATTAACATTGAAAAATGGTAACAATCGTTGTTCGAGAGTTTTATATCAATCTTATCAATAGTTTATGTCAATCTGTTAAAAACATGTCTGTGAACAAAAATGAAAATTAAATTTTTTGTAAATTTATGGACGCTTTAATAAAATTTACAAAAAAATTAAATGATAATAACGACATTCATTACACATAAAACATACATTTCCAATGAAATGTCCATTTTCCTTTAGGAAGAAACACTTATATTTATGTACTTAGTGATTTTACTTCTTTCAGTTACACGATTTACTTTTCCTTCTCTTTTTATTATTCTTTTATGTACTTACAAGTTTCACTTCCAAGTTGCATGGTTTCTGCGCACAATTTGGAAATCAAACTTGTAAGTACATAAAAGAATCAGAGAAAGAGAGGGTAAGGTAAATCGTAGGGCAATCGTGTAATTGAAAGAAGTAAAATCATTAAGTACATAAATATAAGTGTTTCTTCCTAAAGGAAAATGGATATTTCATTGGAAATGTATGTTTTATGTGTAATGAATGTCGTTATTATCATTAAACTAGTTGTGTAAAGCTTGCATTGTTCCGTCGTTGCTGAAGTTTTCACTTCTGATGCGTGTGGTTTCCACACACAATTTTTTTTGTATCATATTGTATCATAGCATATGATATTGTATCATTGTATCATACTGTGTCATATTATATCATATTGTGTCGTATTGCATCATATTGTATGATGCAGTATATTCCATCATATTATATGATATGGTATCACATTGCATGATATTGTATATTATTGTATGAGAGAAGGAGAGAACGAGAGAGAGAGAGAGAGTGAGTGAGGGGGGTGAGAGGGAGAGAAGTGGAAGAAGCGAAGGAGAGATAGAGATGCAGAGGGATTGAAAGAGTCAGTAAGTGGGAGAAGCGAAGAAGAGATAGAGGAGACGAAGCGTTACCCGGATTCGGACTTGAGCTACCGAAGCGAGAGGTTCACGTAGCGACGCTTTTCTGGCGAATTTAAAGTTATTCGCCCTATAGGGCAGGTGTTTTGCTTCCACCGTGAAGATTTCCAACCCAGGAATTACTATTGAACCCAGGTGTGATTTTTTCCGGTCTCGGCGTGTACTCGCAGGTACGTGATATCCGTAAGTCTGTGCTCTGCCAGTTGGCCTGCGTGGCCGCGCGGCGACACGCGAGAATGGATAGCGTGGACGTGGAGGACGTTCAAACCAACGGCGATACTGGGGGTCAAGCCCCCAATGTGTTACATAATCAGGAAGTACTAGATTCCGAAATCCTGAACTCTTCTCTTACTAACCTCTCTCAGAAAATGGCTTTTAATCACAATCCAGTCTCCGTGGTGGGCTTTGTGCAACCCCAGCATAACCTCAAAACCAACAACGATCCTAACCTCTCTAAAAAACGTAACTTTGATCAAATTCGTGAAAAAGATGTGCCAGGGAAGAGTAGTAAAATAATTCGCGATAACAATAGCAGAATCAACGATTCTAAGGAGGCAAATCTTTTAAATAACAGGTACAACGCTCATAACCAGGGTCCGTTTTTTGTCATTGTAAAATCTTTAGAGGAGAAATCTTTTCATATTTTATCTGTTGGCAATGTTTTACATAAGAATTTCCCAGGTACTATTAGGAACATCACTAGAGATGGTAAATCTCGGGTCTCGGTTGAATGTAACGACCACAAGGGCGCAAACAAAATTGCATGGAACAATAACTTACTCGTGGAGTCAAAACTGAGGGCTTTTATTCCCAATTACAGGGTCTACCGGGAGGGTATTGTGAGGGATATACCTATTGATATCGACATGGAAGAGTTAAAGCAGTTCGTTGAAACTAGCAATGGTTGCAAAATTAAGGGGGCTAGACGCTTCGTTAAAAAATCAGAAAAAGGCATAGAACCTCTGAAAACAGTCGGCATAATTTTTTAAGGTCAGAAAGTTCCTGATTTCGTTCGGCTTTTCAATGTCCAGATGATGATAGACCCTTATGTAACCTCTGTAAAAATTTGTTATTCGTGTTTTAGATTTGTCCACGTCGCAAACCAGTGCAAAAGTCCCAGGTGTGTTTTCTGCGGTGAAAAACCGCATGATGAGGGTGTATCTTGTCCCTAAAAGGAGGGCTCATATAAATGCATTAATTGTCAAAACGACCACCTACCCAAAGATCTTATTAGATCTTCTCAACCTTCTACATCGACGACAATGGCAAGTATGCCTCATCTGAACTATTCCAACTTTCCTCTTCTCGGAGATGTCGACCTGGACTCTCCTCTAGGACCTGGTTCAAATGAAAGATACAACACAGCTGATCTTTCTTATAGCCAATGTGCTTCTAAACCAAAAGCTCCCCTCATGAACTCCCTTCGGATTAATACAAAACACTCCAAGTTAATCTGCCCAACAATCCAGAAGCAATACCACGAGGCCCTCTACTTTGGCTTCAAGGCCATTCAACCAGTCACCTTTAGCAAATAATTGCTCCTCTGTTCCTTCTGGATCTAACTTAAGAAGTGACACCTCTTACCCTTAATTCAAATCTTTTCTTTTCTGACCCACCTTGTCACACAGTTTGAACCAATGCTTTCTACAATGGGCAGTCTTAAACTATTTTCCCAACCACAACAACCTCGTCAGTATCTCAATCGTAAAGAAGAGATTGAATAAATTTCTACTCTCCTCCAAGTATTCTTTTCTCACGTCATTATGGCTAAACTATCTAAACTAAAAATCCTTCAATGGAATTGCCGTAGTGTTTTTAATAAGAAAGGTTGTTGAGAAAAGATTATGCATGAATATGATATAATTCTACTACTCTGTGAAACTTGGTTAAAACCCAAATTCAATTTCTCACTTAGAAATTTTAACATTATCCGGAAAGATCGCGAATTTCGTCAGGGAGGCGGTTTTCTAATTGCAATCAAGAATGATATTCCATTCAAACTTATCAATATTTACAATATTGAGGATAAGCTGGACACCTTGGCTGTCAGTATACCTACGGATCTTGGTCCTTTACTGATTGCTAGTGTATATAGGAATCCCAGGGCTGGAGCCCAGGACATTGATTGGTCTGATTCTTTGGAATCTACTGTCAACTATTCAAATATCTTTCTAGCAGGCGATTTCAATTGCCACCATACCTCGTGGGGTTGTGGCCGTTCCTGCCCGGAAGGCAACAATCTTTACGAGGCGGTTAATAATTTTTATTATAAGATTCTCAACACAGGAGTTTCCACCCTCCGTACAGGACCAAACTAGGCTAATTCAGCCATTGACCTTACAATAGTTTCTAATGGTTTAAGCGGAAGGTGTAGCTGGAAGACTTTAGTGGATAAAATGAGCAGTGATCATCACCCAATTGTAACTGAAATGGACATCCTATGTCCTTATTATCAATTTTTCTCCCACAAATATAACCTCAAGAAAGTTAAATGGAGTACTTTTCGAGAGGAACTAAAGTCTGTACATGAAAATAACCCCTTGAATTTAACGGATCCTGAAAGTATTCTTGATGCCTATTTCAGTCTATTTAACGATATTGACGCGGCACTTCACAAAGTAGGACCCAATATTGATAGGAAACCTCCTAGGAATAGGAAATACCCCTCTTCCCCGCCTTGGTGGAATGATGAATGCAATAGAGTTACGCGAGTAAGATTAGTTAAATTCAAGAAATATTTGCATACTTCTAGCTATGAAAATTACATTGAACATAAAAGATACGATGCTTTTGGTACAAAAACTTTTAAACTAACAAAAATCAATGGCTTTCATTCGTATTGTGAAACTATCTTTCGACACTCCTTTGACCAACGTCTGGTAAGAAATTAATGGTTTTAAACACAGGAAATTAAACCCTCTTTCACCTACCACTAATCCTGTTAATTTGGAGGTTGGTTATAAAATGGAGGAATATATGGAACAACTGATCAATAATGCTAGAGAAATTAATGTTGACGTGCCGGAGCTTCCAAATTCTTTATTTAATGATAGCGAAAGTCCTCTTGTGTCTCCTGGAATTAATCCCCAATCTATAAATAACTTGAACAATACAATCTTTACTTCTCCTTTTAACATGGACGAGCTATTAATAGCCTTAAAAAATTCAAAAGCCAAATCTTCTCCTGGTCTTGACAAGATAAGCTTTGAAGTACTTCCAAATTTACCAACTCCTACGCTCGAACGTATTTTAATGATATATAACTCAATATTAGATACAGTCTATTTCCAGATACTTGGAACGAATTTCTAATTTTTCTTCTACCAAAGGGCGGAGGCAAATTTAGACCGGTTTCGTTGGCCTCCTGCTTCCTTGAATTGATGGAAAAATTGATTTTAACGCGTCTAAATAATTGGCTAGAACAGAACAACCTACTCTCTCCAACACAGTTTGATTTCAGGAAAGGTCGATCCTGTGCTGATAGCCTAGCCATTTTATCCACAGAGCTTCATACAGCCATGGCAATGGATGCCTATTTTGCTTGTCTCTTCCTAGATATCAAAGGAGCATTCAACGATGTTGTTCCAGAAATTTTGGTTAAAGACATGATTCAGCTAGGAATTCCCAGGAAAATCTGTAAATTTATTTACAACCTCACTACAAATAAACAAGTGTCCTTTAGAATTAATGGTAACAATAGGGGATCCTTTATTTTTAAAAAAGACTTGCCCCAAGGCTGCATTACAAGTCCATCATTATACACAATTTACAATATAGGTCTACATAAGGTCTTACATAGCCTATGTAAAATTCTTGAATACGCGGATGATATTGCATTATACGTCACTGCAAACTCTTTAGGGGAATGCATTGAGGTTCTGCAATATAGTCTAAATCGCTTAAATAACTACCTAAGGAACAGAGGTCTCAATCTCACCAACGAAGTCCCAATTTATAATTTTTTCTAATTCAAAGATAATTCCAGATAACACGTGCTTAGTTCTGGACAACTATCAGATTCTTCCTAGACCAGAAGCTCTATTCTTGGGACTCATGTTTAACAGCAACCTTTCGTGGGAAGCTCATTACAATCGTTTACTAGACAGAGGTAATAAAGTTCTAAATATTTTAAAATGTTTAAGAGGGACTTGGTGGGGTTGCGGTCCTAAAACCTTACGTATTCTTTTTATTTCCCTCGCACGTAGCGCTTTAGAATACGGTTGTCACGCTCTGTCTATCTACGACGATGGATGGTATAAAAAATTAAATATTATACATAATAAATTTTTGAGGATTATTCTGGGTTACCGCATTTCTTCGCCTATTAACGTTATGAAAGCCGAACTAAAAGAATTCTCACTCTTTAACAGATTTCGACTAATAACGGACAAATTCCTTCTTAGAGCATTCTCTATCGTTGGACATCCGGTGCACGATCTACTGAGAAACCTGTTCTTACGTTTCAGAAAACTTCGTCCCAATTAACATTAAAAAAGGTTTCCTCCTTTACTGATGGATCTAAATTTGAGGACAAACCGGTTGGTCTATCTGTCTTTTCTTCACAATGTAATTTACAAACAAGTTATCAAATTATTCCAAAGGCTTCCATTTTCACCGCAGAAGCTATTGCACTCTGTGAGGCCATAAAATATATCATGAGCAATCTTATAGAGAAAGCTGCAACATTTACAGACTCAAGGAGCGTGTTGGAGGCATTCCAAGGTTTTAATGACCTGGGTTCCGCCTCGTATTTAATATACAAAATATATAATCTTTTGTATTTATCGAAAAACGAAAAATTGGATATTAAACTAGTCTGGATTCCCTGCCATAAGGGAATTACCGGAAATGAGATAGCTGATAGTTTAGCCAAAAGGACAATAGAGGATGGCGTGAAACTAAATTATCTAATTCCATATTCTGATCTATACCACTTTGCTTACAATAGTGCTTTTAAACATTCGAACCATAATTGGAGGAAGAAAAGTGAAAGCACGGGAAAACACTACTTTGATCATTACTTTCTAGAAACTAAAAAACCTTGGTTTATTAATTGCAAGGCTAAAAGAAGGGACATAGTAACTATTGCCAGGATTAGATCAAATCACTTTAACTCGAGTTAAATCTGTGTATTAGGTTAGTAAAAAATTTTAACTTTTGTTAATTTCTTTAGTTTACTAAATTTTCATGTTTTTTTATAATTTAAAAATTTAGTTTTTTCTCCACCACTACTGCAAAATCTATATTGGTCCGATTGACATGACATTTTAAGTGTAGATGTGCAGTGTAATTTTCTAGTGTAATTTTTAAAGAATTTTTTTGTAAAAGTTATTAAAGCTTCAATAAATTTACAAAAAATTTAATTTTCATTTTTGTTCACAGACATTTTTTGAACAGATTGACATAAATTATTGATAAGATTGATATAAAACTCTCCAACAACGATTGTTACCATTTTTCAGTGTTAATTAATGATCCTCTCCTGTTGGTAATGCTTTCAATCCCCGGCGAAGTTTTTGTAATTTTACTGTTTAAACTTTCTTTTAAAATCTTATTACTTTAAAAAAATATTGGATGTACTTTTTCAAAGAAAACTTGAAATCTTAATTTCAAAGCATTGTTTGAGTGTGTGTGTGTGTGTGAACAAGCAAATATACATTTATTAATTTTATCATAATGAAGATACGTGCTTAGCAGAATTCTAGTTATTTTGAAAGTGTTTTTTTTCTGCACTGAAAGTAAATTAACGAATACAGAAGGAAAAATTATTTTTGCACATTAGGGGCCGTCCATATACCACGTGGATATTTTTGCTATAGTGTGATGTACTCGTGTCTTCCTCGGTTGCTTGGTATAAAGGGAGATACGAGTGTATTACACTAAATTAAAATGTCCACGTGGTGTATGGATGGTCCCTTAGAGAACAAAGTTTTACCTATTTTAGAAGTTGTGATTTAATAACTTCTAATGATTTGAAGGAGTTAGTTACACTGGAGCCCTGGTTTACACCCCGGTATATCGCTTCCAGGAATTTTTGTCATGTGTGAGGGGTCCAAGGGGACGAGAAAGCTGAGCTCGGAGCTCAGCAGAGTTGCGTAAGTACCGTAGCAACAAAGTGTGCAGTAGTGGCGTTGTAGTCTAAGCGGAGAATTCCGTCGGTTCGCATCAGTTCGTTTTCAGTGTTTTGGTTATGCGTTATATATAATAATTAATAAATAATAACTAAATAAAACTTAACAGTAAAGTAAATGTTAAATTAAAATATATATTTAAAAAATATTTTTTACTCGTGACAAAAATCAAACTGAAATAGTTCATACGGCCCTGATTTGTTTACGTTTGAGAGACCCGGGTTTACCCGAAGACCATTCAAGAGCTCCCCGAAACCCGTAATAAACCGGGACTCCAGTGTATTTTTTTTTATAGATAATTTTGTAAACTTTGCAATTGTTACTTACGTTTTATTAATTTTTATGCTGTTTAATAAAAATATTTAAAAAATTATGAACATGCGAATTAGTACCTTTCCTAATCTCTTTATTGATTTTTGATCATGAACAAGGAGTTTTTAAAAATATGTTGTTTATTCACGTTATATCAGTAAATTCTTGATCTACGATGAATCACATTTATAATTTTACAACTTTATATAAATATTAAGTTTTTGATCTTTGTTAATACTTGTTTTCTATTTGACCTTATTTAACATCTATTGTACGTTTTATAATGTATTTTGCATAAATACGCTGTCATAAATGTACAGAATATGTTTAAACAATATGCTACGAATAAAATTTATCAATGAAAAGTGTTCAATATAATTTTTTATGGTTTTTAAAAGGTTTCCGTCTTAGGATACCGGGTTGCCTAAGAAGGGATAAATACATCTTTTTTCAGCATTGAAATTTATTGCCTTTTAAACATTTTTTGAACGTTTAAGCGTATAACCTTTGTAAAGCAAAAATCAAATTATGATATTAGTAATCGCTTTTGATTTGGAAGTTCCTTAAAATCGAACATTTTCGGAAAATATGGAAGGGGATCCATCTTAGGCAACTTTCACCTACAGGAATCTTACTGTACATGTATGCGTGTACACTAACTGCGCAAGCGTCGTCTCCTCAATCTTCAGTCGCATGAGAGAAGGACTAGGGGCAACAGTTCAGTGGAAGTTCAAATGATCAGTTATCGAAACGTCGTCTTTTTGACAAATAAAACTGTTTTGGCTCGTATAACAACCGTCTTCATTGACTCATTTGAGTTTAATTACTGTAAATTTATACACATGTACACTACCGGTCAGAATGGTGGGACCACTTACAAAAATCGTATTAAAAACATGCCTGTCTTTCTTGGTGGATATCGCATCAAGAAATAAAGGTATAGAAATTTTTAAAAAAGAAAACATCGGAAAGCCTATTAAATTCCGCGTCTAATAAGCCCTATTTGAAGTATTTTCGATAAATAGAGGCCGAGATACCGTGTGCGAAAGACCGGCGTAATTTCCATTTTTGGCCAATTTTCATTCTTTACCTTCAACTCGCTGCATTTTTTAGGGAAGTTATTAAAAAAATTTGATACTTCGCGAAGTTAAAGTTTGAAACCTCAGTTTTAAAATGAGACTAAGAACAATTACTACAAATCTTTATCGTCTTGCGCGCGGCTAAACAAATTAAGTCCTAACTCAGAAACCAATATAGATTTTTGTTCTTAGTCTCATTTTAAAACTGAGATTTCAGAATTTAATTTAAGGTCAGACACCCAGTAATCGCCAGGTGCCCAGTTATCGCCAATATTTATGAATATTTTGAATAAATAGCTTACAAGAATATTTTGGGTTTTTTTTACCATAATACGTAGTAATTTCTCTAAGGAAATGTTATCAAAACAACTATAATGCTATTCATTTCCATATAAAAAGAAGCTAAAATTGATGACGATTATTAGTCTTCAGGTGGCGATTACTGTGCCATTTACCTTAGAGAAGTTTCAAATTTTTCTAATTACTGCCGCAAAAAATGCAGCCAGTTGAAGATAAAGAATGATAATAATTTGCCAAAAACGGAAATAAGGTCGGTCTTTATAACACGTTTCTCGGTCTCTATTTATCGAAAATACTTCAAATAGAACTTGTTAGACGCGAAATTTAATAAGCTTTCCGATGGTTTTTAAAAAATCTCTATACCTATATTTCTTGTTGAGATATTCACCAAGAAAGACAGGTATGTTTTTAATACGATTTTTGTAAGTGGTCCCACAATTGTTACCGGTAGTGTAAGGTTATATAGGATCACTCCATGAATGATCATTTGAAAACGATTGCGGTCATATTGCAGAAAATTTTTTTAATGAGTCTATAATTATTTCTTATATTTCTAGATTTGATTCGTGTATTTTAAGTATAATAAATTATTTTTCATTAAGGCAGAAATAATTCTTGAAAACATGAGGACGTGTGGAACATGGCGACAGTACGTCATTTTTAAAATGAATTAAACACTAAAGTTAATTATTTAAAATTAAGTAGATAAAAACAGTGCGATTAGGGATGATTCAAATTTATTATCTATAATGCTATTTTCGAGTTATAGTTGAAATAGGAGAGGAAAAATGTGTTTGAAGTGACCTATCAAAATGTGTCATTTTCGTAAAGTTTGATATTTTATTGCAAGCAAAATACACTACCGAAAATTTTACAACTTATTTCAAAACAAGGATTAATACCAACCTTTTGCACGGTATTCAGTGAAATTGCTCATCAAAATTTATTCCTTCAGATTTTCGTCTTCGAAAACTTGAAAATTAGCAAAAAACACCACTTTCAAACCCGCATATTTCCGAATATACGTTTTTAAAAAAAATTTTATCTGTGCGAATAAATTATTTACACTTATATTTATCACTCACAAAAACTTCGCGGATGTACTTTGCGCAGTTTTCTTTTAAATCGCGTTTAAAATGTTGTCTCGACCGACCGGTTTTGGCAGATTTAACCAAAGTGGGTAAAGCAAACTGAAGGAAGCAGTCAACGTATCTAATTTATTCGCACAAATAAAACTTTTTTTAAAAATATACATTCGGAAATACGCGGGTTTAAAAGTGGTGTTTTTTGTTAATTTTCAGGTTTTCGAAGACGAAAATCTGGAGGAATAAATTTTAATGAGCAATTTCACTGAATACCGTGAAAATGGTTGGTATTAATCTTTGTTTTGAAATAAGTTTTAAAATTTTCGGTAGTGTATTTTGCTTGTAATAAATTATCAAACTTTACGAAATGACACATTTTGACAGGTCACTTCAAACACATTTTTCCTCCTATTTCAACTATAACTACAAAATAGGATTATGGATAATAAATTTAAATCGTCCATAATCGCACTGTTTTTCTGTACTGAATTTTAAATAAGTAACTTTAGTGTTTAATTCATTTTAAAAATGACGTACTGTCGCTATGTTCCACACGACCACATGTTTTCAAAAATTATTTCTGGCTTAATGAAAAATATTACTAGAAATAAGAATGTTGACTGTTCCACGTAGCTGGTGTTTTTCTATAACCAATTAACCAGTCGCTTGGATATTGGTTTTTGCTTCGATGAATAAAAGGTTTCTTCAAGCGGTAAAAAATGGCGTATGTAGGTTATCTCAATCTTAATGGGAAAACGAAATATTATAGGAAGAGCTAATTCAGTTTTAATTAATAAATATAGGTAGTCTTATTAAATATAGCTATGCTTATTTTTACTGCAACCAATTCTCAGTAATTAAAAGTCGTTTTTAAACAATTGATCTATTACAAACTCCGATTCCATGATATACTCTTCTTGTACCGTGAGTACATTTTTGGAGCCTTCGATGCGCTAATTTATTCTGAAGATTTTTATGTGCAAATCTGTCAAAATGTTCTATTTATATTTTTAGAGGGAAAGGCTTTATCTATGTTTTCAAAATATTCCAAGAAAAACGTGTTCAAAACAAAGAAAGAGGGAGAGAGAAGAAGGAGAATTATTCTTGGAAAACTGGGAACTACGTACAAGAATGTATATTTGATTAAACTAATGTGAACTCACGGCGCTGCTCAGGACAATTAAATACTCGTAGTTCATTAACGGCTAGTTCAATTGAAGTGAATTTTTAAAGAAAACCTCTACGGATTCTGATGACCATTTCATCCGCTGGAAGTTTGTAATTGCTTAAACTTACATAGATTGAGCTATTGATAATGTTGAAACGCTATTTGTTCAATTACTCAGAAGTAAATTAATAACTTTTTTTGATAAAAAATAAAATAAATATTAATTACTCTACCAGCTTAAGAATAGTTCGAAACTCAATTTCTCCAAATTTAAAGTAAAAATTTCAAATATCTTGAGATTCAGAGTGAGTTGAAGTGAAAACAGACGGAAATTCTACGATTTACAAAAAGCTTGTTATTTCCCAATATTTTCGAAACAAAAAAAGCTACAACTTTTTCAAGAGGAAAAAAGAGATGCCTAGGAAGTCCAATTTCTGATAAGAATGTATGTTCCGAAGTTTTTTTTTCAAAAATGGCCACTACCAGCGAAATGACTTTATATACTTTTCTATGATTCAGCGTTTCAATTTTTTAGTGCCGCACAGTGGGACCAAAACTAGTGCTCTGGACAAATCAGTCTGCAGCCCACAATTTTGAGTCGATTTACAGGTTTTTGAAAAGTGAAAACTAATTCAATTACGCACAGATCTGTGGTCGCGGAATTTTGAAAAACGGTTTAATAAATTTGTTATTTAACGAAGAAAATGAAAAAATGCAGCATTTTTTTAAAATTTCGAGATTCATTCCTAAATAGGTGAAGAAATTCTCTAAAAACAATATCGAGCGGTATTTAATATTACGCTAATACTTTTTGCGGCATTTTGTGTTAATTTTTACAATAAACTCGGTAGCAATCGCTGAATTTAAATGTTTAAAAAATTAATTTTTGTTACAGGTTACAATACTTTAAGCTTATAAAACATGACCGCTGATTCTGAAAAGTATTTCTCTAACTGTTTAATATGCAACAGTAAACTTTCAACTAGAAATACTGTACAAATTTTCAACGAAAAATCAGGATCTCGTCCCGAAAGACCTCTTGCAGAAATAATATTTTCTGTATTAGAAATTGATACGAACAGCAATAGTGCGCACTCTAATGTTATTTGTAGAAAGTGCAAAAAACTGTTTGAGGAGGTACTTGCCTAATTAAAAATTTTTTTAAATCCATTGTGCCTTGGGTTTAATTTTTCCTTATATATTACAGGTTGACGCATTGGAATGTCGTATGTCTGAAATTAAATGTGACATATTTAACAGTTATAAGCAAACCCTTAAAAAAATATCGGAGTCATTTTCAAATGACGAAGAGTGCAATGACCATGATTATTTGAACACATTGGAAACCCCTGATCCAGAAATAACATCTATTAAAAAGAGTCCAAGTTTAAAGAAAAAACCAAGCCAAACTAAAAAGCCACTAGAGACTGAAGAGCTGAATGAAGATCTGGAGGTATAAAAATTTATTTACACTGAAATCGCTGTTGAAAGCCGCCCAGGATAGGCCTTCGAGGAAGTAGTTTATAGATGAGTGTGTGTTAGTTTGACGGCGAGGGGTCCAAAGGGACGAGGAAAGCTGAACACGGCGCTCAGCGGTATCGTGCAAGGAGCGTAGCAACAAAGTGGGCAATAGTGACGCAGTAGTCTACGCGTTGAATTCCGTCCGCTCGCATCAGTTCGTTTTCAGTTTTTTGGTTATGCGTTATGTGTAATAATTCATAAATCATAACTACATCAAACTTAACAGTAAAGCAAACGTTAAATTAAACTTATATTTAAAAAATATTTTTCACTCGTGACAAAAATCAAACTGAAATAGTTCATATGGCCCTCACTTGTTTACGTTTAGGGACCGTTCGATTTAGGCCAAGGCCACTGAGGCAACCCCCGAAGCCGGGCTTAAATCGAGCTTTCAGTGTATTTATGTTTTAGGACAAAAGCACATATGGGGCATTATTTCTGAACTGCCCCAAGTTTAAAAGTTATGTCTACCGATTGTCTTCAAATTTTCAGAGTTTGTTCGCCTGTACGTTAGTAGTTCACCCACCAATTTATAGACTTTTACTTCCATCCCTCTCCGAACTACAGGGGGTGAAATTTTCATCCCCTGGGCAGAACAAGTATTTTCAATGAGTCATTTTTGAAGGGTTTCTCATGCCCTTTCATCTTATGAAATCCATTGTTTTTAATTTTTTAATTTTCATAAACAAATTACGAAGTCAAATGTTTATTTAACATTTTCTACTTTTCGGGTACTTTCGATTTTTTTAAAAGTAATTTTAAAAGAAAGCTTGACTTTTTTCCAATAAATACCTTGGTCAACATTATGTGACTGACAATAGTTATGCAGTTATGCAAATATATCCGAGTAAAACTCTCCCTCGCGCGCTCGGTCAGGCCAGTCGGTCCAGCCGCTGCACCGACCGTCACTGATTCATTCGAATTCGATTCATTCCAAAATAATTTTGATTGATGCAGAAACTTTCTAAAAATTAGGATTAGCGGATCGAGATGCATTAAAATTTTTTTATGTAGTTATAAACAAATTAGGGAGCGAAAGTATTTTTTAAGATAGCGTTTACTAATTACCAAACGTTTTTTCGACCTTTTCTACCTCCTTCCCTCCGTAACGTTTTTTTCGAGGGTTTGCTGTAATATTTTCATAATTACCGTAACCTAAATTGGATCCCCCTCCCCTTCTATTTAATGTTACGTAATTTGTTCACGCTTCTTAGCTAGAATCAATATTCAAGAATTTCAGACCTGTATTTTCGGGAGCAAAATGATGGATTAACATATTTACTAATGACTTGTGAAAGATTAACATTAATTGGCCATAGTTTAAACTATTTATATAAACAAATTATATAAAAAAAATTATCGCTACACAGAATTCGTCCTTTCTCTGAATTAAACTTCAAGGTCTCGTGTATAGTCGAAAAATAAAAGACATCGACATACACCCGAGAACATAAATTCGGCAATCACATTGACTGTCATTTGTTTCTTGGCCTCAAACAAAACATTAAGCTGTGTTACTCCGACTTTAAACTCCTGAAAGGTAAGAGTAGCAGACGTGTAGTGTTTGGAATTTTTCTGTGTTTTTTCTATGATTTCTGGCATTTCGTTTTTGCTTCTCAGTAGTACATTCATAATTTATTTATCCTTTGTCATCTGTTCTATGATTGTTGTTCATTCAGTTTAGGTTATAAGTTCGTTTTTAATTGTCTTTTCAAATCGCTGCTTTCGAAGCGAAGTGAGATTCTTAAAGACCTTGCATGGTCATCTCGCGCTGACCATGTCTTCGAAGCAAAGTTTTCGCAGCGTATATGCAAATCCTTTTCGTGAGCAGAAACGTGGAAGAGGCGCGGATTTGAGACTTCTAACGGAAAAGCAGCAATTAGCGTTTCCTTATTTGCCGAAAGGCATTAAAATATGTGGTACTTGTAGAAAAGAATGTAGAAATCTCGATTTACAGCCATCCAGAGCTGTAGAAGAGCCTGATGATAAAGTAGAGGAAGAGATGGGAGAGGACTCAGATTTCTTTTCGCCAATGATAAATGAAAAAAAAAGGATACAATGATGAAAATCACTTAGCGGGTCTTGAAGTTCTGAATTAAATAAAACAAAAATTACAGCAAAAGAGTACTCCATATTCAGAAAAGATTTGTCTACTTACGCTTGCGCCCAAGTCTTGGAGTCGCAGACAAATCATGCGAGAATTCGGTGCATCTGAACGTGAAGTCAGAAAAACAAAAGACTAAGTCGCCAAAAGTGGAGTTTTTACTTTTCCCAAAGCCAAGCGAGGACACAAATTGGCAGAAGAAATTGAAAATTAGGTAAGTGACTTCTACGAAGATGACGAGAATAGTCGACTGATGCCAGGTAAGAAAGGTTTCATATCTGTCAAAAAACTAGAAGACACTCGTGAGCAAGTACAAAAGAGACTGATTCTGTGCAATCTTTCAGAATTATATGCCACATTTGTAACTCAACACGAAAGTGTGAAGATCGGATTTTGAAAATTCGCACAGCTGAGACCAAAGCACTGCGTTTTAGCTGGAGCAAGTGGAACTCACAATGTTTGTGTCTGCGTTTATCATGAAAACGTAAAGTTGATGTGGAATGCGTTTGATATCAAACATTTAACTGAGGAGGCTAACATGCAATTGTCAGATTACCACGACTGCTTGAAAAAAAAATCATGTGCAGTGAACCCGTTGATGCTTGTCATTTTAACTGATGCTTTCGTGGAAGAACTCTGCACTAAACTTCAAAATCTGAAATCTCACGCATTTTATGCGAAACAACAAGGTTTGTTTTTGAAGTATCTTAGAGTTATACTGAAAGAAGGAGAGTTCCTAATTTTGCTTGACTTTGCTGAAAATTATGCTTTCATCATCCAAAATGCTGCACAAGCTTTCCATTGGAATAATCAAGCTACTATATTTACAGTGGTTATTTATTACAAAAAAGGAAACGAATTGAAGCATTTTAGTATGGCAATCATCTCGGATTGTTTAAATCATGACACTGGCTGACTATACGTTTCAAAAACGCATCACCTAGTACCTCAGGAAGAAATTCAGCGTTGTCAACAAAATTTATTATGTGACAGACGAAGTTGCGCAGCATTTTAAAAATAAGTATGCCTTCAGCAACTTTTTAAATCACAAAAAAGATTTTGGAATTTCTGCAGAAACATATTTCCAAGCAACTGCACATGTAAAAGGTCCAGGTGACGGGATTGGTGGAAATTTAAAAAGACTTGCGGCAAAAGTTAGCCTGCAGCACTCAGCACAGAACCCAATCCAAACTGCGATGGATTTATTCGAATGGGCTAAGAAACATTTAAAGGAAACAGTAATTCTTTTCAGTCCAAAAGAAGATCATATAGAGATGACCAAAAAACTGGAAACTAGATTCACTGAAGCAATTACGATTCTTGGCACCCTAAAATACCACACATTCATTACAAACAAAAATGGACAACTGAAACTGAAAAAAGTTTCATTCGCAACAGAACATGATTTGTTTCCTGAGACAGTCAAAAAGCGTCAACTTCAGGGAAGCAAACGATGCGCGAAAAAAAGCGAACTAAATAAATTATGATAAATTTAGTGCAGCTTCCCTTGAGAATCATGCATACAGCCAAGTCTCCGGCCGGCTGGTCGGCCTGTCCGAACACGCGAGGGGAGGTTTTGCTCGGATATATTTGCATAACCTCATGACTATTGTCAGTCCCATAATGTCGATCAAGGTATTTATTGGAAAAAAGTCAAGCTTTCTTTTAAAATTATTTTTAAAAAAATCAAAAGTACACGAAGAGTAGAAAATGTTAAATAAATATTTTACATCGTAATTTGTTTATGAAAATTAAAAAATTAAATCAATGGATTTCATAGGATGAAAGGGCATAAAAAACCCTTCAAAATTAGTCATAGAAAATTCAATTTGCATTTGTAGAAAGGAAGTTGTGACCATTTGAAAATACCCGTTTTGCCCGGGGGATGAAAATTTCATCCCCTGTAGTTCGGAGAGAGATGGAAGTAAAAGTCTATAAATTGGTGGGTGAACTACTATCGTATAGGCGAACAAACTCTGAAAATTTAAAGGCAATCGGAATACATGACTTTTAAGCTTGGGGCATTTCAGAAATAATGTACCATATTGGAATGGCTTCTCTGATCATTTCAACAGAATTTGGAAAATGTCAAAACACTGTACATAATTTTAAAAATATTTAGCAGGATGAAAATGAAGCGGAAGAGACCGCATTGCCTATTGAAGATGTATCTGACCTTGTGGAATCGATCAAAGAAGGTGAAGAAGTTATTATTAAAGTTGAAGCATTAGATTTCACAAATGAAGAGACTAAAAGGAATTGCTTAAAAAAGTCAAGGACCAACATGAAAGAGGAACGCTTACAAGAGCAGGTATAGTACAAAATTACTGTCGATTTGACAGGTCCCGGATCTCTTCTTCTTTTTCTTCTTCTTCTTCTTTCTTGGCGCCTTGGCCTCTTTCCGAGCAAACGGCTATTCAAGTAAAGAAATCCTTTATTTCCCAAGATCTAAGTATTAAAGTTAATTGAAGACCCAGTCAATGCAATTGAATTAGATTTATTTGGTAATAAATATAAATAAGTCATTATACACTACCGGCGAGAATTATGAGACAACCTGTTTTTGTTAGTTGCATAAAATCAGATAATTTTGATAATACATAAAGTAAAATTTTTTCTTCAAAATAACACGAAAGGTGTCAAAATTCTGTGTCTAATGGCCCCCAGATGAAGTAGTTTTGTGAATTCCTTAAGAGAATGTTGCCAAAAAAGTCCAAATTTCAAATTTTCCTTAAGTTTTGAATCACTCTAGAAATAGTAGGCATTTGAAAGTGTTCTTTGGCTCATTTTATCAAAGTCTAAACTTGAAACAAGAAAGTCGTAAAAATTTAAAAAATTCTTACACTCGAAAAAAGGATTTTAAAAAAATTATGAAAGTGATAATTAGCAATAATTAACTAAATTTTCTTACAGTATGCAGCATAATTATTTTTAATATTTATTTTATAAATGATTTTACAAGTTCGAGTGTTACGATCTTTTTGTTTCAAGTTTAGACTTTGGTTAAATCCAGGAAAAAAATGCTAGAATATTTTCGACACAATAGTCATATTCTACGTTAACTTATCTTTAAAAAGAGCCCAAGAACACTTAAAAATATCCATTATATCAGGAGTTATTCAAAATTTAAAAAAAATGTTAAAATTTGGACTTTTTTGCAATATCATTTTAAAAAATGGGCAAAAATACTTCAACTGAGGGTCATTCGACGCAGAATTTTTTCATTTTTCATGCTACTTCCAGCAAAAATTTTTGATTTGTATGTTATAAAAATTATCTGATTTTATGCAACTAACAAAAAACGGGTGCTTTAATAATTCTTGCCGATACTGTTTATTTGAGTTACAGTTCAGTTGGAATTCCAAATTGTTTTTAAAAATTTCTTCTTGGTACTAATGATACTGAATAGATGATGTCAGAGAGTGAGGACAGTTACTACTTTTCTTGTTGAGACGGTAGAATTGGTGTCTTGAACTCATGATACTAATAAGTGGTAGTGGGTTTAAATTTAGAGGTAATTTAATTTTTTGGAACAAATTTATTTTTTGAAGGTTGTATCTCGAGAAGACTCAATATACACGTGCTTATTATGTTCCTCTAATGATGTAAAAGGAGATGCGAAGAGCATTATAGTCCACTTAAAGACGGTGCACGATACTCGGTTGTATATATGTGATTTATGCGGATTAGAATTTAGGAAAAGAACAGATCTTTCCGTTCACCTTGATGACCATGTTGCAAAAGAAGAAGGAGATTTTCAGTGTGAGAATTGCAACAGGATATTTAATAATTTGCGGCTTTTTAGAATTCACAAGCGAATTCATTATCCGCAAACTAAATCTTGGCCTTGTGAAATTTGTGGCAAACGATACAGGTATGGTAAAAATTATTTCAATTCAATAGTACTAAATCGAATAAATGTAGAAACGAGAGCTATTAAAGAAAGCAATGGTTATATAACTAGAATTTGTTCTTCAGCTTTGTGTTGAAGTGAAATTAGACAACACTTACGAAATGTAAGAAATTATTTGACTCTTTAAGACTACATGTCATTACATTCCTTCGCAGTTTAAAATTAACATTTCAAATGTGTTACAATGTGACCTAATGGCTTAGCGCTTAGCAGTATCAAAATTCTGCCGTACATTTGAAGAAAGTCTCTATCTACAAAAAAATAAACCAATCTACTGGAATTTCAGTATCGCGGGGTCGACTGTGCGCCGAGAAACAGCTTCGAAAAACCTATCTACCAGGTAGGTTTCTGCTCGATTGTAAATCAGCCAGTTGCGCCGAGTGACGGAAGATCTATGTACATAGAGACATTTTTCGTCCTGATCTATTTACAGTTTTGGATTTATAACTAATTTTTTTTGTAATTATTTGAATTACTAAAATTGTTTTATTCCATTCATATTTTAAAAATTATTCACTTTATTAGTAGAGCACAATAGCAGTTGTTTCAAAATGCAATTATGAATGCATTTTTTGACTTGAAACATTAATTAATTCATATAAATTATTATCGTATATAGAAAATCATAAAAAGACCATATAAAGAAAAGTAGTCATTTTTGATAATGGAACTTGTTTTTCCGTATATTTGAATTTTCGCGGAATTTCCATTTCTTATTTCTTTTCAAATTTTAATATTTTGTTATCACATTTATTTGAAAAAAAAATTGAAACTCTGCACGGAGAGAAATTTCTAGATCTTAGTTCACCGAACTGCTCCTTGATCTTATATCTAGCTTTTTCCGTGAAACAAACGCACGGATTTGTGATTTTAGATCTCGGACATGTGATACAAAGTCACGCTTTGGCGCGAGAACTAAGATCTCGGAACCCTTGATTTTAAAGCAACGGGCTCGAAGTTTCAGGCATTAGGCCACGCCCCACGATCTTTACAGGTCTCAAATTCTATGCTTTTAGATCATAGAGCGAGTTGAGGTGTGGAGTGGAGTGTTTGGCAGGCGTTGCAAGTATATATCGTACCGTGCTTTCTACCTAAAAATTTTAAGTATATCTGCCTTTTGTGGCACGTAGTTGGCTACGAAACCTCACAATTAGGGAATTAGATGGTGGGTATATTCTAAATATAATTCTGTTCAATCGCAAAGCAGTTAAATAGGTGAGTAACCTCTGTGCTTCGCTAGCCTCCGTGGTCACGCGATCGCGAAAATGTCGGATGTAGTTGTCTCCGATAATGAAACGCGTGATGGTGAGTTAAACTCAGAAATCATGAACAAGTCGTTAAATCATTTCTCTAAGGAAATGGCCTCAGTAGATCCCTCAATGGAAATCGTTGATTCCGCATCCAACACCATACCTGATCCTAACCTAAAAACCTCTAGGAAGAGAGTGCATGACCCGCTACATGATTCTCATGACATGTTCCCCTCCGAGAAAAATAAAGTTTTGTGTGATGGCATCAATCAGCCTGTTAATATTCATAAAGGTGTTCCAAACAACAAATACACTTCCAATAATAAAGGTCCCTACTTTGTCACTATCCAATCTGCACAAGAAACGCTTCATTCAATATCCGTTGGTAGTATCCTACACAAAACTTTTCCCGGCATGATTAAAAACATTCACAAGGATAACAAAAACAGTGTCTTCGTTGAATGAAAATCTGGCACAGATGCGAACAGAATTGTCCTTAACAATCGCATCTTACTTGAATCTAAACTTCGTGCATTTATTCCTAACTACAGAGTCTCCCGACAGGGTATTATAAGGAACGTTCCTACTGATATTTCCTCGGAGGAAATCAAAAAATTTGCTAGTACAAGCAGTGGTTGTTCAATTTTGGAAGCTCGTCGTTTCACACAAAGAAGGGATGATGGGATTCATGAGCTTCCAACTGTTGTAATCACTTTTAAGGGGCAGGATGTCCCGGAATATGTTTTCATTTACCAGGTTCGCGTCTCTGACAAAATGGGTAGTGATCACTTCCCAATAATAATTGATATATCTATACCTTGCCCCTATTATCAGTTCTTTTCTCATAAATATAATTTAAAAAAGTCAAGTGGAGTGTTTTCAGAGGAGAACTATCTAAATTTAATCATGGAACTCCTTTACATCTAAATGATTCGGCTACCATTCTAGAGGCGTATTATGATCTTTAGATTAGCCAAACAAAAGAAATATCTGGCCACGTCAAACTATGATAATTTCATTGAGCACAAGCGGTATGATGCTTATGCTACAAAAGTATACAAAAAAATAAAGATAAATAGCTTCCATTCTTATTGTGAATCACTCAAATTCGAAATTCCTTTAACGAGTGTTTGGTCAAAGATCAATGGGTTCAAACAGGAAACTTCTCCCACTTTCTCCCACTACTTGTCTTCAAAATATAGAGGTTATCGCTCAAATAGAAATATGAATGGAACAGCTTGTCAATAGCGCAAAAGATATCAATGTACTTTTACCATAATTACCAGATTTTATTTACAGTCAGGCATGTAAACCTCCGGCTAGCCCCAACGGTGCGATAAATACGGACGTTTTTGATTTCCCCTTTCAGACGGAGGAGCTCAAATTGGCCTTGGAAAAATCAAAGGCAAAATCTTCTCCAGGATTGATTAAAATTAGCTTCGAGGTTATTCAAAATCTACCTATTGTCACTCTTGAACGTCTGCTGTTCATCTACAACCATATTTTGGATGAAGGTTTTTTTCCCACACCCTGGAAGGATTTTCTAATTTTCCTATTACCCAAGTCCACAACTGGTAAATTTGGACCTGTTTTTCTAGCTTCATGCTTCCTCAAATTAATGGGAAAACTCGTTATAGTAAGGTTAAACAATTGGTTGGAACACAATAACCTACTCCTATCTTCACAATATGGCTTTAAGAAGGTCCGTTCTTCTGCTGACAGCTTGGCTATTCTCTCCACAGAACTACATATGACATTAGTATCAAACTCTTATACGGCTTGCCTTTTCTTAGACATTAATGGAGCCTTCAATGATGTTATACCGGAAATTTTGGTTCATGATATAATTCAACTTGGAATACCAAACAAAATTTGTAAATTTAGTTACAACCTTACTACAAACAAACAAGTTCAATTCAAAATCAGTGGTAGCAATAGAGGACCGTTCACTTTTAAAAAGGGTCTTCCACAAAGTTGCATTTCAAGCCCAATTCTACTCACCATTTACAATCTAGGTTTACACAAAGTACTACACCACTTATGTAAAATACTTCAATACGCAGATGATATAGCTCTCTATGTTACTTCCAACTCTCTGGACAAGTGTGTTAAAATATTGCAATACAGTCTAACTCGTTTAAATTTATATCTAAGAAAGAGAGGCCTACCCATTTCACCTACTAAATCTAAATTTGTCATATTCTCAAACTCTAAACATCTTCCTCATAACACTCACATCATTCTCGACAATTTTACTATTTACCCAAGTTCTGAATCTACATTCTTAAGTTTAATTTTCCAATGCAACCTTCAATGGGACTGTCAATGGGACAAATTATTGGATAGAGGAAACAAAGTACTTAATATTCTTAAATGCTTGAGAGGTACTTGGTGGGGATGTCACCCAAAAACTTTGAGGGTTTTATTTATCTTGTTGGCGCGTAGTTCTATGGAATATGGATGCCATGCATTATCCATATTTGCTGATAGCTGGTACGAAAAGCTTAGTGTTCTTTACAATAAGTTTCTCAGGATAATTTTAGGTTACAGAATATCAATGCCAATTAATGTTATGCAGGCAGAGTTAAAGGAATTATCTCTTTTTAATAGATTTGTACTGGTCACAGACAGAAAAAAAAGCTGTATAATTTTTCTTCGCAAAACCAAGTTCCTTTTGACATTAAGAAAGGATTTCTTCTTTTAAAGTCATTTATATCGTATAAACATAAGGCCAGAGTTAAGGATTACCAATCCCTAATCTACCGATCTGCTACACCAATTAATTACCTTTTTGAATATACAGTTCAATTCTCTAACTTCTCTATAGACCTACAAACTGGTAAAGCATTACAACAGAGCCAGTCACCGGATATTGACTTTAATAATATCTTTTCAAGAAGCATAAAGGTTAGTACGTTTTTCTTTACGGATGGCTCCAAAACATCTGACCAATGCGTAGGCCTGGCAATCTTTTCCCTTCAACTTGACTTATATAAAGTATATATATTTATATATTGAAATATAAAATCTTCCAAGAAGCTTCCATTTTCACTGCTGAGGCTATAGCTATATGTGAGGCTATAGAATTTATCCTAAATAACGATATAACTCATTCTATAATATTTTCTGACTCTCAGAGTGTACTTCAGGCCTGTCAGAGCTTTAACACTTCTTCTTCTACATCATACTTGATACTTAAAATTTGTAATTTATTATACATTGCTAAAAACAACAGGCGCAATGGAAGGGGCAAACCTTCATTATTTAATCCCTCATACAGATCTTTACCATATTGCATTTCAGAATGCTTTTAACCGTTCTAGGGATGCCTGGATTCAGAAAAGTTTTACCGCAGGAAAACATTACTTTGATAATTTTTACTTAGATTCCAGACAACCATGGTTCTCCAAACTGCATGCAAAGAGAAGAGATATTGTTACAATAGCTAGAATCAGATCTAATCATTATGGATTAGCTCACAGTCTATTTAGGAAAAACCTTTTAGAATATAGCGAGTGCCTTTTTTGTGACGAGGTGGATGAGGATATTAACCATGTGGTATGGTCCTGTTCTCGCTTTACAGAGCAAATAAATTCTTTAGAAAAATCTCTTCTTCGTAAAAAGAAATGTCCTCCTTATAGTATTGAATCTTGACTACACAACCCATCCAGCCATACAACATCCTTAATAGCACGTTTTTTGAGAGATTCTAAGTTACTCATTTAAAACAAAAAAAATCTTTTTCATTAATATCATTATAATGTAATACTCATGCACGGAGTCAGATTTTCTGGGCTTGACGTGAAATACTTGATCACCAGGGAATAGCGTCTACGCGCAGTTAAACTGCTGGCTGGACCGTAATATTTGAATTAACCTATTACCTACTAGACGTGGCCAGATAGGTCGACGCTTTCTACAGCAACGGAGTCACTCTCCAGACCTAAGGCTATATATTCTCCCCGCAGTGGGAGTCAAAGAAGAAGAAGATCATAGAGCCCGAGACTTCAAGGCACGGATCCTAACCATGAAAAGAAATCACGGAGTTCGAGAATTCATATCTTGAATTCTGTGTCATTATTTCACGTAAAAATATTAGATCTAAAATCAAGCGCTTCCGTGAACTAGAAATTTCTGTCCGTGTGTACATGTATTTTATTTGAATTTGCTTGAATTTCAATGTAGCTATCCCTTAATGATTTATTAACAACATTCATACTCATTACACAATGGTAGATACTAAATAAATTATAAAATTATAAAAAATATTTATCAATTGCGTCAATTAATAATTGCTAACTACCACTGAACTGCACTGTAAACATAGTGTTTCTTCAATTTGAAAGCGGCCTTATGGTGCCGAAAAGGCGGCTCGAAAATCTATCTGCGTAGATAGGTTTTTTCATCAGTTTTTTTCGACTACTTTGCGCATGAATATCAATCCTATTTACAGTCTTGCATATAAACAATTAAAATTATTAATTTTTTTGGCACCAATGGTCCGAATTACCCAAGAATAATAGTTTTTTTTTCAAAAACAATCAAATATTGGAAGGTTCAGATCAGTAAAGATACTTGTTTCCTTGTTTCCGAATTACCCAAGAACAATAGTTTTTTTTCAAAAACAATCATATATTGGAAGGTTCAAATCAGTAAAGATGCATGTTTTCTTCAATATCTCTGTTCGACTCCAAATGTAGATAGAGACTTTCTTTAAATGTACGACAGAATTGTTATTCTCCTCCGTTTCATACTTTAATCCTTCTATCAATCATACTATTTATTTCCAACCTTAGTTCTAGGAATTTGCTGGAGGAACATACTAATATCCACAAAGGAGTTCGACCTTACATGTGTAAATGTGGAAAAGATTTTGCTTCAAAGTACACATATAAAGCGCACATTAAAACGCACGAATATCGCCCACGACCTTTTGAATGTGCACATTGTAACAAAACTTTTTTGAGTCAGCAGAATCTTAGTCAACATGAAAGAACTCATAATGGTGTTAAAGAATACGTGTGCGATCAGTGTGGTAAGATTCTTGACTCTTTTAAAATAGAAATGATCAATTTCATGAACCTAAACGTTTATTTATAAGAAATTAATATAAAATAACGTAAATTACAGGCAAAGCCTTCGGATCACAGCATAATCTAGAGGTGCACAACATAGTGCATACTGGTTACAAACCCTACAATTGCAGGACATGTGGCAAAGCATTCGCCAGAAAAGCTGAAATTAGAGATCATGAAAGAACTCATACCGGTGAAAAACCATACCAGTGTGAATATTGTGGTGCTACTTTCAGGTATTTATTTTTGACATATTGTATACTTTCTGATGATATTGTATACTTTCTGATGGTAAAATGTTACATGGATTCCTAATTTTGATTAAAATTTTTCTTAGATTTGGAGTCTTTAAACTATTACGTAAAACTTTTTAGGTCATTTTTTTCTTCAAAACAGCACATTCCTCAAGTTGCCAAATAAAAATAAAAACATTCACACCGTCATGTTTTTTACGAGTACAAACATCATACTATTAAAAATGTCAGCATTTTTTTATAAATATTTTTTTCTTATGAAAATTTAAACTTGTTACAATATCAGAATTTTGACATTGTGCCTTCGTAGCTCCATTATTTTTTGGTAGTTTTTCATATTTATCTTAGTTTTTAGTCATTATTTTGAATTTATAGAAATAATACTTTTTTGTACTGAGTTCAGCCTTGACGCAAAATTTAGGGAAAAAAATCTACAATTCTCCTCATATATATTCATGAAATTCTATAAAGATTGATCTTTATCAATTGCACAAATGAGCCCAAGAACTTTTAAAAATGTTAGTTATTTCGTAAGTTATTCAAAACTTTAGAAAAAATCGCAAAATGCATTTTCTTATGGTATTCACAAAATCAATTCCCCTTGGACTTATTTAACGCATAATTTTAATATCTTTAATGTTCTTTTGCGGAAAGCATTTTATCTCCTAGATTATCATAATTAGAACTTACGCATCTCACGAAAAACAGGTGGTCTCATATTTTCCGACGTTGCTGAATACAACAAATAAAATTGTAAAGATTCTGGTGTAATCAAAAGTCTCGAGTGGGACAAACCTATTGTGAAAATTTTATTTTGATTTCAGAATTATTTCTTGAGAAATCGTGATCATAACAGCAAAAAAAAAAGAAAGCTCCTTCAAATTTTTAAATCTACATATGGGGCATTATTTCTGAACTGCCCCAATTTTAAAAGCCTTCAAATTTTCAGAGTTTGTTTGCCTACACGATAGTAGTTCGCTCACCAATTTATAGACCTTTACTACCATCCCTCCCCGAACTACAGGGGGTGAAATTTTAATCCCCAGAGCAAAAAGGGTATTTTCAACTTCCTTTTTAAAAATGCGAATTGAATTTTCTATCACTGATTTCTGAAGGGTTTTTCACGCCCTTCCATCCTATCAAATCCATTTTTTAAAAGTTCTGCATTTTTATAAACAAATGACGTTCAGTGGTTGGTTCTAGATGCATCGAAAATTTTTTCATGTTATAAACAAATTAGGGAACAAAAGTGTTCTTTAAGAGAGCGTTCACTAATTACGTAACGTTTTTTTACTCTCCTCCCCTCCGTATCGCATTATCCCCCACTAATTATGATACGTAATTTGTTAATGCTTCCTAATTAGAATCCATATTAAAAAATTTCACACAATTTTCAAAATTTGATGCATTAACATATTTACTAATGACTTGTGAAAGATAAACATCAATTGGCAATAGTGTAAACTATCTATATAAAGAAATTATATAAACAAATTATCACTACACGAAACCTTTAAGTTTAATTCAGAGAAAGAACGAATTCTGTGTAGTAATAATTTGTTTATATAATTTCTTTATATAAATAGTTTACACTATTGCCAATTGATGTTTATCTTTCACAAGTCATTAGTAAATATGTTAATACATCAATTTTTTCCCGAAAATACAGGTCTGAAATTTTTGAACATTGATTCTGATTACGAAGCGTTAATAAATTAGATAACATTAAATAGTGGGGGGGTCTGATTTCTGTTACGGCAATGGTGAAAATATACAGAAAAAACTCGGATAATGCGTTACGGAGGGGAGGGGAGTAAAAAAGGCGAAAAAAACGTTACGTAATTAGTGAACGCTCTCTAAAAAAATACTTTTGTTCCTTAATTTGTTTATATCATGAGAAAATTTTCGAACCACTGAACGTCATTTTTGGAAAATTCTTGTACCAATCAAAAGTATTTTTGAATGAATCAGCGCCGATCAGTGCACGGGAGTTCCATTATGTGTCGACCAAGGGAGAGGTATGGTAGTAAAGGTCTATAAATTAGTGGGTAACCTACTATCATATAGGAAAACAAACTCTGACAATTTGAAGGCAATCGGAAGACATGACTTTTAAAATTAGGGTAGTTCAGAATTAATGTCTCATATTTGATTTTTTCTATTTCAGTCAAAGGTCTAATCTACAGTCTCACAAGCGAGCAACTCATTACAATGACAAAAGGTATAAATGTGATGATTGTGGGAAAGGATTCAAGCGACGTAGACTTCTAGATTATCATATCAAAGCAGCTCACACTGGAGAACGTCCATACAAATGTGAGACTTGCACCGCAACCTTCGTTTATCCTGAACACTTCAAGAAACACATGCGTATTCATACAGGAGAAAAACCATTTTTGTGCGAAGTAAGAATATGTTAGGTTATGAAATTTATAAAAAATTGTCTTTGCTTTTTTTTTATAATAGGGCAATCAGTACAGTAGTGGACACGCTAAGGGAGATTCTACAGAAACTTAATTCGACTCTAAAATGTTGCTAAGGTCCGCTAAATACTGTCCGCCGGCCACTACTGTACCGCTTACCCTATATTCCTAAAATATATATGTTTAAGATATTTTTCACACGTTTTATCGTATAATTTTATCAAAGTTATCAAACTAAAATAACAATGTTGTTTGCTATTACAGGTGTGCGGTAAAGCTTTTAACAGCCGAGATAATAGAAATGCTCACCGCTTTATACACAGTGACAAGAAACCATATGAATGTTTAGTTTGTGGAACGGGTTTCATGAGAAAACCTCTGTTGTATGCTCATATGCAATCACAAGTAAGTACGAATAAATTTCAATGATACTTACAAAAAAGTAACATGAAATGAAGGAGAAAAATTAGGCAGACATATAAGTCGAAGGCCGATAGAGAAATCAGGTTGTTAGTCTAAAGCCCAGACCTTTAGTAAACAGCGGGCCATTAGAAGAATTTTCAACTTCAGCGATAAGTTCAGTCTACTGTTACAGTACACTCTCGTTATCTACTTGCCTGACGGGGCTATAGGGGCGATAATTCCAAGAATCAGGCACTTACAGAGTGCCTCCACTCCTATATTGTAGATGATGCTCGAGGAACATGCGCGGAGACTCACGGAGGCTCGCATGTACTCGTCACGTTACCATTTATTCTCAACAAGATTATTCAATAAATAATTGTTCTTTATTTAGTCAATATAGGGTATTCTTTGAAGTCTAAAGAATTAATGCATTTTCAATAATATCTTTGGATTGAATTCATTGCGTATTTTTATAGGGTGATCAACTATAGTTTACGCTGTAACTACAAATAAAATATTCCACTTTTGTCCAGGGACATCTAAACGACACGATAGTTGTTAATCAACCAAGATTGACAACAGAAGATGATCAAGTCATCACCGTATCGGAAGGCAGTGTAGAGCTATTGATGGAAAACTCCGATGCTGAACAGGTATTAATTCAGAAGTCACAAATCTGCTATCGCAAAACTAAAATTTAGCAATTCGAATTTGCCATAGAAGTTTTAGTTTGCGATACCAGAAATACCGTTAACATTTTTAAAATGAACATGGGCAATTTAAATTTTATTTAATTACCCACATATTTATTTGTTCATTCTTAATTTATTTTTAAATCATTTTGCTATTTTTAGGTAAGTTCAAATTTAGTCGTTTGTTTTAATTCTTGGAATTTTATTTAGAAGTAACTTTGTCTTTTGGTTAAAAATGTTTTTTCAGACTCGCGGAAGCTTTTTTGAAGTTCTTGGGCTCATTTTAAAGCTTAAATTTTAGCAATTTTTCCCAAAAAATTTTGTATATATTATCGTTGTTTTTTAAAACAGCTATTTATACTTAGCAATTTTCTAATTTACAATTTAGATGGAGGAGACTGAATTATACGTAACTGATTTGAAGGATCACGTTATTATACATCAAGATGGTAATCAGATATACCACGAAGGAAGTGTTTTGAACATTCCTACTGATGGAGAAATAACTAATGAACAAGTACAGCATCTTGTTGTTGACGGACAAGTAAGATTAATAGTTTACTACTTTGTTAAATTTCATTTAAGTGTCCTGAAAGTAGGAAAATATCGTTTATCTATAGCAATTTTCCAAATAAGTGAAATAATGAACTAAAATGTTACTGAAAATATGATATTTTATATAAATAATATATGCAACATATTTTTTAGCTTCTAGGAAATGAAGAGGAATCTAAAGAGGAGTCAGGAGATACGGAGGAACTGTATAGTTACCAAGATGGCGAACACGGAGAAACTATAGTTCTACCAGGAACTTCTGACTACAAAGAAATCATAGGAGAATCTAAAAATCCTGTTAGATTAGTACAAATAAGAATTCCTACTTCTTCTACTGGAGATGGAAGAAATTGGCTAAGTTTAGTACAAAGCACTTGAACATTTATTTGACTTTTTATACAGATTTTTACTAGTAAAAAAAGGGAATTCTCTGGATTTAGTATAAAGATTTCATATTATTTAATAAAAATGAGTTTTGAAAATGTGACTTCAATTGTGAAAAATTAAAATTTTTCTGTATTAGTTGGAAGCTCATCAACTAAATCTTGTTTATATACCTGCTCAATATTGCTAATGTCGATTGTAGCAAATTTCGCGGATAGTGATGACATTTTAATTTAATACTTTAAAATAAGCTTACCTTTTTGTAAGAAAAATGTATTTTTAGGTCTTCATGTAGAATATAAATTAAACGCATAATAAATATCTTTTGTCCTAATTATCAAATGTTTCAAAATCTAGTTTTTCAACAATACATAGAGTGATTTCGTGAATTATGAAAGATTTTATTTTCGTGCATTATGTTACTTTTTTACTATCCTTTCTGTTGTTACGTTACAGAGCCCATCTCTTGAAATTACATTACATTTTACATTTAGATACTTTTCTCTAGAAAAACGATCAAAGTCAACCTAAGTTTTTACAAAAAATTTGTGAAGAAACTTGTATAAATGTATTTTGTTTTATTTATACCGTTATACAAAAAAAAAAAACATTAAGGGCGTTGAATAAACCACTTAGAAAAATTACGGAACTTTTCGGCTATTTTCTAAGTGGTTTATTACATGTATTTAATTTTAATATTCGTTGAGATGAAATTAGATAACACTTTCTGAATTTCTAGGGCCCCATCCTCTTTCGTGAATACGACAATGATTTCAAATGATTTCGCGTTATGAAAATAATTTTCTCAAGTGCAGCAGACGACAAGATGACAGATAGCACAAAAGGCCGGCTGGAAAATGATTTTTCACAGCTGACACCGATATTTTCGACGAAATCGCGTCAACAACCTCAAATTCTATGATTCTATTTATTCTAATAAGAGTAAGAACTTGGAGATTTATTGCCGGAGTTACCGATGTTTTGAAAATGAAATTGTGAGTATTTCAAAAGAATAATTTTCTCCAGTGCAGCAGACGACGAGATGACAGGTTAGACAGTAAGGCACGCTGGGCGAAAAATAATTTTTCACAGCCGACACCAACAATTTTGAAGAAATTTCACCAACAACCTCTAATTCTATGACTATTTATTCTAATAAGAGTAAGAACTTGGGGATTTATTGTCAGAGTGACCGCTGTTTCGAAAATGAAATTGTCAATATTTCGAGAAAATGAAATATAAACTGGATGTGTAAACAAGCCGACTCTTGCGCCGCGCTTTGGGAAATTGTTGCGGCTCTGATATGTAGCTGCAATAATTTCCCGAAAAGCGGCGCAAGAGTCGGTTTGTTTACGCATCCAATTTATAC
>JBAGKK010002700.1:0-12560 GCA_037177015.1 Euceroptres primus | reverse complement strand
CTTCGCTCGTGCGAAAAACGTCTCGTGCGCTAAATAATCACCTCTCACACACGTATCGAAATGTACTATTTTGTAACGAATGCACAAAAGTCCGAGTTTTTGTCCATGGAAAGTATACGAGAACACATATAACTGAGCACAACTGGAAAATGGCTGACCATAATTTTCACTCGTTGTCAAAAACGACTGAAGTTTCTCCCGCCAAGCGGTGCATTGGTAGGGCTCCATAGGTAACTAAAGTGTTAAAAAAGCATGCGAAAAGTCCGTAGCGTGTGAAAAAGGTATGCGAAAAAAGTTGCGCATGCGCAGAACTTGTTTTTCGTATACCTAACCAAAAAGTGTCACTTCTCGTATACTTTCCATGGACAAAAACGCGGGATTTTTGTGCATGTGTTACAAAAAATTCTTTCTTCTCAGAGATTTGGAAAAATCGCTAATATTAATTTTTTCCATAATCTACATAATATGCCCAATTTTCAAAAATGTGGTGAGACTTTAATATTTTGAGTTTTTCTAGGAGAAAATCTCATTTTTATAAACCTCAAAAAACTAAAATAAATTTAAAAAGCTTTGCAAATTATCTTAAAATTTTTGTTTGCCTGTAGAAACTTTCTCGCACTTAAAATTTACTTGAAAAAGAATTGGAAAGACTTTAGTTTTAGGAAAAACTGGAAATAAAAAAGTTTTGGGATTGGGTCATTTTAAATGCACAAGTCTTATCAATTTTTTTTTCAGGTAAATTTTAAATGCAAGAAAGTTTCTAGACTCTCAAAAAAATTTTAAGATACATAATTTGCGAAGCTTTTAAAATTTATTTATTTTTTTGAGATTTATAAAAATGAGATTTTTTCCTTGAAAAACAAAAATATTAAAATTTCGCCAGATTTTTAAAAATTGGGCATATTGTGTAGATTATGGGAAAAAATTAATATTAGCGATTTTTCAAAAATTCGGAGAACAAATTTTTTAAACTTATTTTACCTTCGGGGCACTTTAAGACATTTATCGATCTATTTCAAATACACAGGTTATAAGAGACCCAAAATGAAGCTTTTCAGTGCCAGGCTGTTTTTGACTTTTTAAATTATTTTTTTTCGACCCACCCTAATGAATATTAATATACTAATATTATTTTATACACCAATTGAGTTCATTAATTTGTATTTCAAATTTTAATTGAATAAATCAATCAATAAAGTAAATAAATTCTGTCACTTAATTTATAGAAATATTAAAAGGGAAGATGAAGGTATTAAAAACGTTTTTACAAAAAATCTTTCTAGTTGACGTTTTTAGTTGCTTGTTTTTTCGTTCCCTGTTGAACCAACTGAAAACATGACAGTTGAGCTTGACTAATGTGTTGAAATATTCATTTCATTAGGTACGCACAAAGTTTAAGCAAGATAATGAGGTGAGGAATATTTGAACATACGATTATTTATTGATTATGTTACGAGTAAAGGGCGATGTCGAATGTGCTTTGATTAGACAAAACAAATTAAATTCTGTTATTAGTTACAGAATTAGTTATAAAACAAATTAAATTTTGAAAAATATCTCAATTTGAACTGAAGGAACCAATATTTATAAATATAAATTATGAATGATAAAATCTATTTCAAATCAGACAGATTCTTATGCTGTATTTTAGAGGAAACTTGCCGGATACATTTTTTTAAATGGGAAAAATACGTGCCGTTTTATTTATATACAAAAAAAATAGAATCTTATAACATGAAAACAGAAATAAATATTTAAATGTATACATTTAATACATTCCTAATATAAACCAGCTGTAAATTATAAATCACTACTTTAAACGATTTTCTTTCGCAGATTAATAATAAATCAACTGAAATGCCAAGAATGGTTGAAATCGCAATAAAGAAAGGTCTTAAAAGAACTTTAATTATCGGAGGAGAGTGCGAAATTTTATAACTGAAAAGTTATCACCAAAAGAAAAAAATGGTCTGCAGTTGCTCGTAAAAACAACATTTAAAATAAACACTTCAGTCTTTCTGAATTACAAAGGTACCTATATAGTTCGTACGTATTTTCGTAGTATTCACGCATCGCAATAAAGCGTCAAATCGTCCAACCAACTGAAACGATTCTCATCTCGTAAAAACGTAGGAGCCTAAAAATTATACTTTCAAGTACATCGCATTTTAACTCAAAAGAATTGGATCAAAGCTGAGAATTTTACGGCCAAGTTCCTCTATCTTATCTTTTTCATTATTTATTTCCATCTTTTATTATTTACTAAATTCCTCTCAAATCAGAGAGACGACCTAATTTAATTTTTAACGGAAAACAAACTCTCCGTTCATTTTGTCTTAATTTCATTTAGTGATCATTTATTTATAGAATATTTAATTTGCGTTAATGGATCACTATCTTCTTTCTCAAAAACAAAATATATACTTTAAAAGTATGTGCTTACTAATAAATATATATACTAATATATAAAATAAAATAAACTAATAAAATAAACTAATAAATAAACAAATAAAATAAAACAATATCACAAAATAAAATAATCTTAAAACAAGAAAATTAATGAAACCAAAAGAAATCACAAAAAATGCCCTTTGGGATCTATAAATATTATTTTTTAAATCTGATACTTTGAGTAATATATTTCACTGAAAAGAATACAATGTACGCATGCGAAAGTATAAAAATCCATTAGCAGCGTTTATTTAACTAAAATAAGCATATTATTTTTAAAAAACTGATTCATACTTTTCTTTAAATTCTAACAAAAATCAGGAGTTATTTTGTTAACAAAGGGAACAATTTGTATGAGTGTCACTTTAGAAAGAAAAAATCAATAACGTTTTTTGTAATTTTCGAAACAATTGAACTTTATGAGGTTCCTTTGGAATTTGGAAAGTAGTAAAAAATGGGATAGCACTTGAAGGATGAAATTGGAGATTAGTTATAAGTCCTCCTGCATCTCAGACCTGAGATTATGTTTAAGGAACACCCCAGGGTTGACAGAGTAGGAGGATGCGATTCATAGACAGGCAATCTTAGATGCTACGAAGGCTAGGCAGTAGGTGGGACGAGAGAAGACCTATGTGAGCAAGTGAAATTAATTACTCCCTTGCTTCGAAAAGACCGACAATAAAAGTAGAAAACTTGATCGAGAGGATATATAGTTATATTCTTCCATAGATATAGTATCTCTTGTATAACTTGATGCTTTCCGCTCAAGTGGGTCTTGGAATCGATACTTCAGGATATCAAGCGGGTCGAGGTTCAATTAAAAGCTCACAAAAAAAGTTCCTTCTAAGTAACCCGAGCTTTAATCTTGAGATGCTATCTTCATAAAACATTACTGTTGTTCATTATATTTATTGATTTATTGATTGAGCTATTTATATAAAATTGGATATAAAGCAGTTAAACTTTTATTTTAATTTGATTTAATATTTCAAGCGACAAAAGATGATAAGGGATTTGAACGGTACTATTCAGAGACACCCCTCGCTTGCCATATGTGATATGTAGCAAACAGCAACTGAAGGGCTTGAAAAAAGAGGGTGATAAGCCCCATTCTTACAACAGTCTATTTTTAGGGTATGTAGGGCTAAAAATAAGATTATGATCAAATTTTATTCAAATTTTATTTACATTTTGTGCACATTTTATTAAATTTTATCCCTTACTATGATTAACTGCAAATGGCGAGAACATATGGTATAAGAAATATATTTGCTCTCCTTTGTGTGCAGAATTTTTGGGAAAGATATGATCCTAATTTGAAAAAAATGACTTTTGTGTGTGTGAGTTTTAATTTAAATAAGGGGAGCTGTTCTTGTAAAATATTGCTGGTAATACACAAGATGCCTACAAGAGTTTATGATGTGTACAATATAACACAGTAAACCCGAGCCACGTGAAATATATTCTGCAATCGCGACGAACGTGAACTTCATTCCTTACTGGCATCAAAATAGTCAAAGTGATAAAGATAATTGTACGTGATTCTATAAATGTCCACCCAAATTTGATAAAGCATTTTCCACTGTATTCAGGAAGTGCATTGTTACATAATTCTAACCGTCGCCACAAATGGACTCCTAAAGATGTTAATTTTCGAAACACTACTGATTTCAATTGAAAAATTAAAAAAATATATCAAATATCTAAATTTAATTATTAATTAATCAATTCTCGCAATAATGACTAATATCTGATTTAAAAAGTTAGCTGTCTAATTTATAATTAATTCTACACCATCTTTCACGATGAGAACATGTTAAATAGAATTGTTATTACTCAGCTTTCGTGTTAATCCTTTTAGTGTAAAATCAAGAGCATAAGATGAGAGAAAGTACTAATTGGTTCAGAGTCATTAAGAAAATTCTTTTACGTTCTCTACGATAATTGGTATTGCTCGTTTCTGAATGTTCTTTACCGACCAATGATTCGTATCGTATTAGAGTACAATTCCCCTTAACTATAGAATTCATTCTGCCATGAACATTTATTTTTGTTTGCACGAACAAGAACGAGATATTTGCTACGAGCATCGACGATTTATTGCACGATTTTTTTCGAACCAAGTATTTTCATTCCGGAAAGAGAAGAAAAAAGTTGTACGCTCGTTTTGTAGAGACAACTTTTCAAGGTATTTCTCGAGGTTATATTCAAGTTTGAATGAATGGTGGAAAACTAATCGAGAAACTCGGGCTACTGAAAAGTCGACTGAGGCTTCCGATATTAACGAACGAGTGGCCTTAGTTTATAAAAAAAATGCAACTGGTGAGATTCATTCTTTGATGTATATTATATGTAACTTCAGCGTTTTACGATTCTTCCAACCCTTTTCTAAACAAAAAAAATTCGTAGAAGTTTATTCCGAGGCAAAAGTATGAGTTTCAGACTCTTTTAAAAATGCAAGCTTAATGAAGCAGTAATAAATATGCCTGCATTTTATACTGAGAAAATTGGAATACTTGTTAGTTTACTTCATAAAGCTGGCTTAATTAAATATATGCCATTATTTTCCTAATTCTAAAAATGTTACAAATTTAATTCAAATTAAAATTAAAATTCTTGAAATTTAAGCTCGTTTAGTTAAAAAATTTTCGATTGATTTGGATATTTTAAACTCATATTAAAAAAACAATTTTTTTCTATCAATTATAGATTTTTCATTAGACTCAATGTCTCAATTAAATACCATATATTACTGAAATAAATCATTCCGACATATATGCACATTATTTCCTATATGCTAAACATTCCACGAAAGTTTCTCTGAAATGTTTAAACATTTCTGGAATGCCTCGAAACATTCCTGAACGTAAACTCTGAATGACTGCCTGCTCCAGCACATAAAAGTAATCCATCAAATTCGAATGTCGTTTTCATCGTCTCTATTCATAAAATTAATGAATATACCTCTGTTGAATTTCAGATCCAGATTTTAAAAGTTTAATCGTTCCTTTTACAGAAACTCTAGTCACGAAACTAAGAGGGGACACATTTAATGATTTAATTCCAGGGCAAGATACAATTTCTTAATTTAAATTTTCTTCAAAGTAATTATAAAAGAATCCCATTCCAAATATTTAGAATTAAACTTTCTCAAAGCCCTACCTTTTTTAATTGCAATCTCAGAAAATGAATCTCAATATTCTTATTTTTTTCAGAGAAGTCACTCTTACTTTGCAGATTGCAGCCAGGAAAATATAAATTACGTACAAGGTAATTAGATATTACAAAAAAGTCTATACATTTTTTCTGAATAATTTTTTAATATCAAAATAGATAGCTAATATTATATTTCATAAAGAAGGAATTGAGTAATTCAAAATATAAATATTCACCACGTGAATTTCAAATTTTAACAATTTGGTCACGTTTCTTCATACATTATTTTGATGATCGAAATTTTCTCGATTGTCAGCGCTGACGAAAATCGAGCCCACATTTCTCATTTTGTACGTGTGAATCGATCATTACGCGGTTGTTGATCGAATTTTCGCAGGCTGGCGACATTATAACGCCCAGAGTATAGCTACTCGATCGATGGTGGGTCGTCTTTTTCTCCTCCAAGCCTCAATCCCACCCCCACTTAACCCCTTTCACACAAGATCGACCCTTCTGTAAAGGAACTGCGTCTTTTTGACGCCGGTATCACGCACTTTCGCTCTGTAGCTGTGCCTCTTGATTAAATTAATTAAGTTGTTACTGAGCCCTTTTTCCCCCCGATCCCTTTTACGACCAGTCAGGCGTGACATTTATGTAGGCAAAAAAGACGTCAAGGGTTGAGATCGAGTTTGTATTATTGGAAAAACTTGATGGGTAAGAAATCTGAAAGTAGTTTAAGAAAAATATAAATAATTATTAGAATAATTAAGGAGGAAAGTAATGCAAATAAAATTTTAAGTTTTAAAAGTTAGACGTTACTTTGATACTTTCAAATTAATGAAACACGGAAAAAAATTCGATAAGGCATCGAATTTTCTTGCTCCGTGAGCTTTCCTAAAAAAATTTCAATTATATTAGGTTACATTCCAATTCCAATTATATTTTAACTTGCAATTCAATAAAAGCTTTAAATTTACTAACATTAAATTCTGAAGCTTTTCAACAATTTCAATATGTGAAAGACTTAGAGAAAGAAGAGGTCTGATAGAATGCTCATATACTATTGTTGGATAAGTGTCGAGGATGCAGGGGCAATGTTGAGATTTCACCTTTTGTCTTATAAAGAGCTTTCCAAGTTGAGTAAAGTTTCTTGGAATTCAGTGAAAACATGAACTTCTGTACTTGATCAAGAATCCGATTAAATCTACGTAAGACTAATTTTCTGTATCAAAGAGAATTTTTTACAGAAGGGATTTTTTAATCACATTATCTTTAAGGTACTTTCAAATCAGCCTGGCAGTGCAATTATTTCAAGTCACAGAATACAGGTACACAGGTACTCATATAATGAAGAAACTAAATGAGTTTCATGCGGGCTAAACTACTTTTGTAAACACACGAGAATTTTTTTTAATGAAATCGAATTTTCGAATTTTTCTTACAACTAACGGCATATACGAAAAAATATTATCAAAAAAGTTTGATGCTTTAAAAAAGTTCTACACAAAAGGCCTCTTACTTTTTTATATCTTGCATCGTTTGTGAGAAAAATTCGAAAATGTGATTTTGTAAAGAAAAAGAAATTGTCCTGGACTCAAAAATGGTTTGGGCAACATAAAACTCGCTGGATAGTTTCCTTATGTAAGCATAAATTTTTTTAAAAATATTTTAAAAAATTAAAAAGATTGATTTTTCAATGAAATCGTTATTTTACGTTTGCAGAATTCAATTAAAAAAATAAGATCGATTATATTAAAAAACCCATCTTTTTAATTCTTTAAAATATTTTTTAAAAATTTAAGTTTACATATAAGGAAACTATCCAGCGAGTTTTATGTTGGCCAAACCATTTTTGAGTCCAGGACAATTTCTTTTTTTACAAAATCTCATTTTCGAATTTTTCTCACAATCGATGCAAGATATCATAAAAAAGTAAGAGGTCTTTTGCGTAGAACTTTTTTGAAGTATCAAACTTTTTTGTTAATATTTTTTCGTATGTGCCATCAATTAGGGTAAGAAAACCAATTCTTGGCACCTTAGCCCAATTATTGGCATATCAAAAACTGAATTTGAATTTAATTTTGGATCAATATTTGATTGCAATTAGAATTAAATTAATTAAAGCAAAACAAGCTAAACAGTCGTATTATGTAATAAATTAGAGAGAGGTGACAACAGGGGGGGGGGGGGGTGCCAAGAATTGGTGTTCTTACCCTATGAGAAAAATTCTATTTCATTAAAAAAAATTCTCCTGTTTACAAAAGTAGTTTGGCCCGCTTGAAACTTATCTATTTTCTTCATCATATGAGTGCTAATTTAGCAAAAAAAATTGAGCAAAAAGCAAGGTGGGGTTTTTTAGAAAATCGTCTTTTAATTTTTTCAGAAAAACCGTTGCGATTTTGCGAATTTTCAATATTTTTTAAATTTTATAGCAGATTTTGGAAGAGGCCAATAAACCTCACCATAATCAGGAAAGAAAACTCAAATATCTTAATTGAGTCTAAAGTTATAAAAGTTTAATGAAAAATGTTGTGTTTTTAAAAAAAAAGAAGCGTAAAATTCAAATACTCATAATTTCGCGAAAATGCATTTTTTCTCAAAACGGTAAAATGCGTGTTTTCTTATTTTCTTTTAAAAAGAACATATTTCATAGACGACCGATTCTGTGATTTGAAGTTGCACTGCTTGCTTGATTTGAAATGAATTCGGTCAGATAAATAAATTTTTCGAAGATGGAACATTAAATGTCTGAATTATTTGCTTTTTATTATAAAATTTATTTATTTATAAAATTATATAAAATTTTTTACTTAAATACAATTTTTTACTTATGTTACAACAATTTTTGTAAATTTTTGTAAATTTTTTTAAGTTTGTAAAAATTTTTGTAAAATTTTTTCCCTGGTTATTTTAAATTATGTTATATTCTATATAATGGAATCCCAGAGCTGGTTTTGAAGTTTTTGAAAGGATCACGAAACTGTCGACAACGTTTCGTTAGCATATACATAATATATACCCAGTGTGTTTACTAAAGCAACAAGCCTCGTGACTGGAACATCCTTCACGTTATCTGGAAACCTATTTTAACGGCAATACAAAATCTCTTCCGCATGCTTTCAAATTAAATAACAACAGAATAACTAAAAATTGTATAACATTTTTCGCATTAGTTGCATTTTCTCAGTAAAATTTCTTATGACACATTTCCTATTTTTGCACCCCAAAGAGAAATTATTAATGTTAACGTTACAAATATGGGTATTTAATTATTTTGATGCTATATTTAATGGTTTGTTTGTTTGTTACACAGGTTCCATACTATATTTAATATTATTGCACATTTTGCATATTTAAATTCTGTATCTATTTCGATTCAATCAGAGAAATTAATTTCGTGATTCGTTTTTTGTGATATTACAAACATCAGTTAAATTTTTTTTAAATAAAAATAATACTCAATACTAAACTAAAGTAACAAATAAAACTAAAATTTGTAGGAATACTTATTCTTATTGAACGAAATATGCAAATTTTGTTATAAAATGTTGTCAAATATATTCAATTTTTATTTACTCTACAGAATAGTATAATTATTCTGAATAACGTTTAAACCTTAAAAATATAAAAGTATATAAGATAAAGATACGAAATTTGTAAAAGAATGTGAAAGTTATTTTATAAAAAGGAGTAGAGGAGAAGGATATAGAAACACAATCTTTTTTGGTTAGCAAAGAGAGTTATAGAAAGGATTTTGTGTTTAGAATAACAAAATGATGGCATGAAAACTGTAATTTTCACCTATTCTCTGAAAGGTAGTGAGGTGAATAGATTCCGTTACGCGTGTGGTTAATTGGTTGGTTCAGAGCGCCCAGTCCTGTTAGAACTCGGAAATTAGAATAATTAGCTTTGAAAGCAGAGCTAGGGACTAGAGTTCGTACGAAAACACACTGTTTCAGTACTAGCTTTAAATTTCCCAAGGAATTAGTATCTATCATCAGAAAACCACATAGTTATAATCAAACTACTGCAGATACAGAATTGAATGTGGTTTCTCATGATAAGTATGACACATGTATCTCACGATACATGATACTCAATTTCAAATTCTTTTTGCTCTTTTTTTTTCATTCCTCCAAAAAAAAAACAGAATCATCAAAATTTCATATCCTCTTCCACCAAAAATCGTCTCGCTTATTCTATAATCAATACAGTTCTATAATTTTCTTGAAGAAGGGTGAGAAACTGTTATTTGAAAAACATTATTTAAAAACATAATTTTTGTAGTTTTTAATTAAAGCAACTCGGGGACTACTCAGTGTGAGAGATTGGGTGGAAATTTGATGAATACCGAAATTAACACAAATATTTCCATTTATTGTTGAAATATTATATATTTAGTCTTTATGAAGTTATTAAGGAGAAATTCAGTGATGCACGACGAGACGATAATTTCTCGTCGCTCGCTTTTGAAAACTTCTCGGTGCTTAAAGTAATCGTGTAGGCAATTGTTCAAATCGGATAATCTCATCCCGAAAAAGCGAACGATTTCTAATAAGCACCGAGAAAAGGTCCGTTTTGACAGTTTATAATTTTGAAAGTTACGTCCATACATAAATAAATAACTTTCACTCCATTATTTCGTTAAACGAAATATAAATTAAATTTTTTTCCTTTATTTAGATATTTTAAATCAAGGGAGATTACTGTGATTTGAAAATTAACCTTTAAAAATAAGAATTTCGCATATTGTGTTCCAAGAAGGATTCGAGGTTAGTGACCAATAAATATAGGTAATTTGTTTTATGCATTGATAGAATTAATATATACCTTGAAAATAAGTAGTAAAAAATTATCCTTATTTTCATAGACCCACAAATACAGATGTATTTGAATGAGAGATTGACAGCAGGTTGTAGCATTTTGAAATACCTGTTAATGTTTTGAAAATCAAGAAATTTCACTTTATATTAATAATTATTATTTATTATTTATTGAAAAAGAATGTTTTTTTACTTCTCGAGGTACTCCAGGTATAAATCAATCATATTCGAGTAAAATTACCTATTTTTGAATCAATAACCTCGAATCCTCCTTAAAGCACGACTAGCGGAATAATTATTTGTAAAGTTTAATTTTAAAATTACAGCAATTTTCCCAATTTTTGAATATTTTAATATGCGCAATAAATTTGATTTATATTTGATTTAACGAAAAACTTGATTGACATTTATTCAATGACACGCATATAATTTTGATCTTTATAAAATATCAAAACCGAGGTTGCTCGGTTCTATCGTCTGATTTTGCTCAAAATCCGAGAAGATCGTTTTTCCGAGCATCTAGCGATATGACAACTCGGATGTCCAATCGAGAACAAATGAAAAATCGCTCGTTTCCCGGATCGAATCGTTCGAATGCATCACTAAGGAGAATATATCCTGGATATTCTGTTTCCTTTTTTTAATAATAATAATTCTGCAAGATATAAACACCAGTTTTATCTTTCATGCATCAATTATTTCCTTGAACAAGAAGACTAAGACTTGAGAAATGTTTTTCTCTCGCGAGAATTTTTAAGACCTAAAGCTTTCAGCTTTTAAAGATACTTTTCAAAAGAGAAAAAGAATTTTTATCAAGGAGCTTTACAACAAAATCCATATCAAGAACACTTATGCAAGTAAGCATGAAAGCTTTTCGTCACGTAATAGTATAGATTTGCGTGACGTTAGAAGAAGAGAGGATAGTGATAGAAGACTTCAGTTTATATCATCTGTTTTTCCGTTTATATCTAATGGATTGCTAAAAATTGATTAGACATTTCGGTCTCTTAGAGGCTTCTTCGTGGCTAATTAAAAAGCGTCTAGGCAGTTGGAATTTCATAAGAAATTCGGGTCACGTCAATTCCAAATCCTCGCAAATGCTCATGTTATACAACCTTTTAAGGATATCTCTGTGTACATTTAAAGTACAGTATAAATTTTTGGCTTTGAACGAATTTTTGTGACAAATCCTAAAATCAACATTAACATTGATCTTCTAGAATAATTTTGTACATATCGTACATATGTACATATAACATGTAACAAGGTTGTAACATTTTTAGAATTAAAACCCTTTTTCTTGATTTTAAATATCAGGAATTTTCTGGTTGGAACACAGAAAAAACTATAGATAAAATTTGTTGCAGGTAGTTTTATAGAACGATAAATTTTTATTCAAACAACTTCACGACTTTCAAAACACATGCGTTGTCATGAAAAAACAAAAGAAAATTTAACCGATATTTGGGTAAAATTTATCCTGTGAAGTTAATTGTTGTTGTAGGTAATTTTTACCCCGGAATCGAGGTAAAATTTATCATTCGTTTCTTCTGTGAATGCTCCCAAAGTGAAATGTAAAATTTCAAATAATATTTTAGTAAATTTTTAAGGTTAGAATGCTTTAAACATTCTATATTGCAAAAATATACAAAATGTAAATGTCAAAGCTTGAAAGCTTCAAAATTTTTAATTTAAAACTTTCACACTGTGGTTGTGATTAGATGGACAAGTGATTCAGTAGTAAAGGTCAATTTCAGTCAGCCAAGAGCCAAGCGTGAGTAAAAGGTATTTTTACCTAAAAACATTAAAAAACAAGATGTTTCGTCGTAATTCAGTTTTTTAATGCAGTATAATAATAAAATATAATTATAATTCTTTGAAAAAATCATTAACTAAAATAAGTAACTAAAATTAACAGAAATTAACAGTCTGTCTCACTTTATTTTTTTTTCTTCCCCTTCCTGGCTAAAAATCCCTGCCGGTAACTTGTTGGCAAGAAACACTTGGAGAATATAAACAAAAAGGTGGCACCAAAACAGCTAAATTTAACATATCTAAAAACTGGAGTGATGATTCACGGTGGTTTGTTGTATATTATTCACCTCGCTCTGGTAAAAATAATGATCAAAA
>JBAGKK010002689.1:0-12561 GCA_037177015.1 Euceroptres primus | reverse complement strand
CAAGTGCGCTAAAAATCACCTTTCACACAAGTATCGAACAGTATTTTATACCACGAGAGCCGAAAAATCATGTCAAATTTGAGATTTTGAGGTTAGAGTGGTATAAAATAATTACTCAAATAATGAAAAATAAAAATATAATTTTACGATATGATAAAAATATAATTTTCATTATGGGAAAAAATTCAAATTTACGAGGAAAATCAATTTCATTATAGAACCTTTTCTTATTGCAGAAACAAATTAATCGTAATGATAGCAGCTTAAAATTACTTAGTACGTGAATGACTACATTATTAATTAAATTAAATCTTTCGCATTAAAGATTTGTAATAAAAACTCCATTTTATCAAACTTTGAAGTTACAAACACTGTTAGAAGTGTTTGGTTGAAACTTCATCTACTTTAGTTGAAATCTTATAATAACAAATTACCGCAATTGAATCAGTTTTTAAATTTCAACCACAAGTAAATGAATTTTTAAAAAATTTCTAACAGTGAATTTAAATTTTCGGAAATTTGAAAGCTTAACCCACCAGATTATAAACTTCTGAATGGAAACTTAGGTTGTGGCGAATAAGACTGTCTTTATGACATAATTTAATTCCACAATAATCACACTCGAATTTTTGTTCATTTAAGCACCCCAACTTTTTATGGTAACTCAAATTTCTTAACCAAACGTAACACCTGCCACAACTATCGCATTGAAATTTCTTTTCCTGATTTTTTATGGGACTTTGGTTATTGCTGTTGAGTTTCGATAAATGGAGTCTAACTATATGATCGTAAACACCCTTTCTGCGTCTAAATTTTTTACCACAGATATCACATTCAAATCGTTTTTGAAGACTATAGTGTTTGGCGTCTTTCGAATGATATTTCAAAATGTGAGGAAGAATGCGTTGCTTGTATTTAAATTTACAACCGCAAATTTTACACTCAAATTTTGGTTCAATTCCACACACGTATTTATAGTGTCGAGTTAAACTACACTTCAGACTATAAGTACGTCCGCATTTCTCACATGGGAATTTTTTTGGGGGAGTTTGCACCGAAAATGAAAATAATTTCATAATTTTCATTTGTTTCGTATTTTGATGCACGTTGGAAATTGCTAACTGATCATCTCCGATAATGTTCTCTTGACAGGATTTAGTGATGAAAGTCTCGATCTGTTCTGGAGCCCAGAAGGTTTTTGATTCTTCATATTGATCTGAAAAATTATTAATTATTAATTTAGTAGTGACTTAAGTTTTTTAGAACTAGTCTAAAAATTGTGTACATGAATTTTTTATTCAGACGACAAGACTTTTTTGGACACTCAAAAAGAAATTCTGGTAAAAATAACCAGAATTTTAAGTTAAATAAACAAATTCTGATTATTTTATCCAGAATTCTGGTTATTTCAACTAGAATTTTGGTTATTTTGACTAGAATCTTCAGTTAAATTTGTGATATAACCGGAAATTCTAAATGTTTCAACCGGAATTCTGTTTAAAACAACCAGAATTTCTTGTAAGAGCATATTTAACCAGAAATTTGTTTGCAATTCGTTTTATTTAAACAAATTTTTTTTAAATTAAAGAAATCTTTTGCTTAAAATAAACATCACTGTTCCTTTTTTCGAACCTCTATAAAGCCGCCCACAAACCATTATAAATCCGCCACTTCTCTGCACGTGAAAAAATGTATGTAAAGTAATGTATGTCCTTCAAACTAAAATTATACACCTAAAAAAAATTCTGACAATTAAATTAATTATTAATTACTATTTTTTGGTTTAAGTAACTAAAAATTCAGGATCAAATAACCAGAATTCTGGTTACCTTTACCAAAAAAAAAAAAAAAATAGTAAGGAAATATTTAGCCAGAATTTTTCTTTGAGTGTACGATCTAATTTGAATAAAAGTTTCTTCTGAGCTTGAAGAAACGTTTGTTCCGTTCTTTGGATCTTCATCTGGATCTGAAAGATTAAAAAAACTTCATCAGTAATTAGAAAAAAAATAGAAGTTATTTTTTTTAATCCGCCCGAAGATTTGGGCAAAAGATTTGTTTGATTCAATTAAAAATTAGTCAAACAAAAAAGTGCACTTAATTTTAAAAAATTTCTATTTGAATTAAACAAATTTTGTTTGAAGCAGACAAAATGTGTTTAAATCAAAAAAATATTTGAGATGGATTTTAATTTTGTCGCCTTACTGTTCAAATTAATTTTTGAGAAACCTGTTCGACAATCTAACGCCTATTAAAAAAAATATTTTGTTTAAAATAAACAAACTATTTTTTTGACTATTTCATAACAAAGATTTATTTAATTTAAATACAATTTAAACACTTATTCGCCATTTGCCACTCAAGGCAAGTAATAAATAGGGCGTATGTTCATTTTGTTTATAAACGAAGTTTATGACAAAATTCAATCTTAAAACTGAACATTAGAATTTAATTAAGTCAGAAAAAAAATTTTATTTAAATCAAACATACTCTTTTTTTGAATAGACACAAATATTTGGATATTTCAAACAAATTTTGGTTGATTCAAATAAATATTTATTTGATTTGAATAAACTTTTGGTTTAATCTAATAAATTTTTTGATCAACCAAAATATTTGTTTGAATGAGCCAAATTTTTGACAGAGTCAACTAAAACATCGTTTGATTCAACCAAAATTTGGTTGAATCAAAGAAACTTTTTTCTGACAATGAGTGTTCCCCTTTTCAAAAATGTACGTGACTACTTAGGTCCTGTGAGTTTATTTATGAAATGATTCAAATTAATTTCCTCTGTACTATCTGTCTTCTTTGGATTTATTTGAATTAGTAATATTATTAATTATATCCTTGACAAAATATAATTTTGTCAAACTGTAATCACAAACTGTTAAAGATCACTCAGAAAAAAGTTTGTTTGGTTCAGAAAAAATTTGGTATGGCCAACCAAAGTTTTGGTTGAATCAAACAAAGATTTAGTTCACTCAATCAAAAATTTGGTTCATCCAACCCAATTTTTTGGTCGACCAAAAAATTGATTAGATTAAACCAAAAGCTTATTCAAATCAAATAAATATTTATTTGAATCAACCAAAATTTCTTTGAAATAACCAAATATTTCAGTGTGTTCAAAGAAATGGTGTGTTCGATTCTAATAAATTTTTTTTCTGTATGCTGGAAACTTTAATCCAAAAGATTATAAACTTCTGAATGGTAGCTTAACATGTGACTAATAAGCGAGTTTTTTTGTGACAATTTCATTCCACAATAATCACACACTAATTTTGATGGGTTTAAACATGAAATTATTTTATGGCGATTCAAGTGTGATTTATAAAAATAACTCTTCTTACATTTTTCACACTGAAATTTCTTTTCCATCTTCTTTTGGCGATTTTTATTGTCATCGTCGTCAGATTTTTCCAAATGACGTTTAGTTATGTGTGAAAAAAGATATCTTTCTCGTTTAAATCTACAACCACAGAAAGTACATTCGAATTTTCTCTCATCGCGGTAGTATTGAGCGTTTTCGGAATGATTTTTTAAAATATGAGGAAGAATTTGTTGCTTGTATTTAAATTTACGAGCGCATAATTTACATTCGAATTTTGGATCAATTCCACACTCGTATCTCAAATGTCGAGTTAAACTTTTTTGTGCATTGTAACTTCGTCCGCATTTTTTACATTGAAACGCATTTCCTGACGAATCCAAACTTTCGTTCCATTTTCGTGTCTTTTGATCTGAAAAAATTGAAAAATGTTATCAGTAATTTTGCAGTGGTTACATTTTTTTTATAATCTGTCCAAGATCTATATGTCTTTTTCTATTATCGATCATATTCTATTATAATATTCAATTAAACATATAACACAGAACGCTTAAAGAATTGTTAAAATAACCAGAATTCTGGTTTAATTACTATTTTTTTCTGGTTAAAGTAATCAGAATTTTTGTGAGTGAAGCACCATTCAATTAATTCATCAAAAGTAGTTCAGAAACATTTATTTTACCAATCGTAACCCTAGTGTGTGACATGTATAATGTTTGAAATAAAAATTAAAAGTTATTTTTATACTTATTATAATTTATTATTGTATTTTATTATAATTTATAATTTATTATAATTTATTATTATATTTTATACTTATTATAATTTAATATCTAAAATTCTTGAAAAAAAACCCAAGAATCCACCGACCAAATTTGGACAAATACAATAAAATGTTTCTTTATAAATCCAAAAAAAAGTCATCCAACCAAAAGAACTCACAAAAATAAAAAATAAAAATAAAAATGAGAAGGCAACCAACCAAATCCCCTTCCTTCTCTTTTTTTATTTCTTTTGTCTTTTTTCCCACCACCATCAAACTACACTAAAGTGACTAAAGGAACATGCCAATGACAAACATGCAATATATATTTTCCGACGTTTCGGCACTCACCCAGCACCCTTGTCGAGGAAAAGGATTTGAGAAACCTTTAACAACGTTAAATAGGATTTTAAATTTGATTTTTATCTATGTAATTTAAATTTCTTAAATTTTACTAACAATTTATTTGTGCAGTTTATTATTACAAGGATAAATAAATTATTTGTTACAAGCATTAACAATGGACTACTTGTAAGTGAATTAAACAAAACATAAACTTAAGGTAATGAATTAAGATTTAACGTTAAATTAATTTAAAATTAAAAGATCTTCTTTATTATGAACTACGAATCAAGCACTATAAGAGATTTAAAACTCTAATACAATTTTTTCGCAACATCTAGATAGAAACGTGCTCTATCCAAAAGCAGATCTGTCTGTGTTCAAATTTTGCGATTGCAGTAATCCCAAACAAATTTTGTTGAATTTCTTATGTCGATTCAAGTCACCTCGATAGATGTAAGTTTTCCCACATCTATCACATCCGTATTTTCTTTCTATTTGCTCCTGTGAATGTGTAAAACGTACATGACGCATTAAATGGTGTTTGTGTTTAAATGAATAAGTACAGTAATCGCATTGAAAAATTGCAACTTGCTGACACTCATATTTTTTATGGCGTCTTAGTACACGTTCAGAACAGTAGCTTTTCCCACATACATGACAAACAAATCTTAAATCCACGTTTGTATTATTTTGGGCCAAGGTTAAATTGGATCTTGAATATATCATCGAATTCCAAGCAGCCCGATGATCTGAAACATAAAAAAAATGTAATTAGTAAGTTGGGAGTTTTCAAATATTTGTACCATGGTTTCCTACTTACTATACCAATTTTCATAATTAGGAAAAAGGATTAGCTCGAAGGGATCATATTATAAAAATGGTTTTAGTTTAGAAATAAAATAAAGTCTTGTACACAGAGATTAGAAAATATTATTTTAATAATTAAGAATCATTTATACAATTGTGTTGTTATCTTAAACAATTCTTAACTTAAATGAAGCCTTTAAAAATAGAATCAAAAAACTAATTGAAAAAAGTCGCACAGTTTTTTAAGGATGCAATAAAACTATTAAGAATTACTAAATTATTATTTTTTAACTTAAAATTAAATTTCATGTAAGCAAAAGTAAGCAAAATATTTAATTACTTTAAATGACGTCTCTTGATATGCCTCAACAAATGCTGTTTTTCTTTCATTCTAAAACCACAATAAGCGCAAATAAATTTTCGATCAACCTCTATGCAACACCTTGCTTTATGACGAATTAAAGACCTGTGTACAGTGTAACTCCGAGAACATTTATCGCATTTATGATTTCCTTTTGTTTTATCTACGTACGTTATCAAATGAAAACGAGCAATGTGAGCACGAAGTGTTTTTTTGTGTTTTAATTTTGTACCACACATTTCGCAAGTAAATTGTGGTTCCACTTCGCAGGAGTACTTTTGGTGAGAAGTTAAAGTGCTTAGAACAGAGTAGGAACGAGCACATCTGTTACATTTAAATCTTTTTTCTGGTTTGTTGTTTGATTTCTGACTTTGGATTTTCCTTTTGGACTCAAGCATATTGTAGACGGATAAGAAATCTGCCTGTTTTAACTTAATAGTGCATGGTTTTAATTGAAATTCTGACTTAACATTAATTCTGGCGAAGTTTGGACGCAATGGATCTTTCGCCACTTCTGAATCACTCTGCTCATCTGAAAAATAAAAGTGTTGTTAGCAACGTGAAAGTGGTTAGGCCATACAAGTAACAGTTTTTCTACTTATATGACTAAAAAAAATATTTACACCTTCTCCGAAAGAAATCCGATTCAATAGTATAATAAGGAATAACTTTCACAATAGTGCAAAAAGATCGTGCACTAAATTTGATTTAAGTTTAAAATCCAAATAAACCAGGTTCCTAGATACAATTAAAAAATGATTAATGATTATGAATCAAACACAAATTAGCAATTTTTTTCTTTATTAGATGTATTACTCTATTGAAAAATAATTATCAAGGTAGGTTTGCTTTAAATTTGTATTTGTTAACAAAATTTATTTCGTGAATCTTGCAGGAAAAATAAAGTACTGTTTTTTCACTTGTTATCAGTGACTTCTGTAAACTCAAATATTTTTTATGATTAAACAAAATATGCGATAACAAATACAACTAAACAAATTCATCCGTTGATCATTTCTAGTTTTATAGATACAGTATTACTAATTTCAAAAGCGATTCGAAAGATTGACAATTTAAATTAAGATGACTTATTGTAATATGCCTCGACAAATTATCTTACCGTTCAACCACAATAATTATAGAAGAATTGTGGTTCATTCAATCATATTTTTTATATCGCACTAAATCACTTTGACGAATGCAAAAATCATAACCTAATAAAAGTCGCACTAAATATTCGTGAATTTCAAAGCATTGCACAGGTTTTCACGAATTCAATATAACGCTTAAGAATAATTAGTGTTGTTTTCTCTAACTTAAAGTGAACTTTCATGTAAACCGAAATATGCTTATTTAATTACGTAAAATGGATTTTCTGGATATGTCTCTGTAAATGTTGTTTTAATTTCATTTTAAAACCACAATACGCACAAACATATTTTGGATCAACTCCAATACATTGCGTTGCTTTGTGACGACATAAAGAACTTTGACAAGCATAAGTCCGAAAACATTTATCGCACTCATAATGTTCTTTCCTTTTGTCAACGAATGATTTCGAATGCATACGAGCAACGTGATATCTAAGTGATCGTTTGTGTTTCGATTTTCAGGCACAAATATCGCAAATAACTTGTGACTTTACATCGCAGGAGTAGTTTTTATGAAAATTTAAATAGCGTAGCATAATGTACGAAAGTGCACATTTGTCACATTTGAGCCTTGTTTCTGGGTTCTTTTTTGATTTTTGACTTTGCAATCGTCCTTTTTGTCTCAAGAAATTTAGAGACAGATGAAGAATTTTTCTTTTTTATATTGATAAGATAAGATTTCAACTTCAACTCTGACATATTATCATTAATTATCGGGAAGTTTGACCACAATGGTTCCTTCATCTCTTCAAAATCACTTTGCTCACCTGGAAAATGAAAAAGTACTATTATCATTGTGAAAGTGGTTAATTCATATAAGTAGCAGGTTTTCTGCTTATATGACCACACAAAATATTTACGCCTAGTCCGAAAGAAACTCGAGTTAATGGATTATTTTTGGATTTATAGATTTAATTGAATAATAGATAATTTAAAGAAGCATCTTGTCAATTAGGCATTACAAAAGGATCATGCACTAAATTCGATTTCAATTAAAATACAAAAAACCAGGTTCCTATATAAAATAAGAAAATGATTAATTATTTGGTAAAATATAGTATCGGACAATTATTATTCAACACACCTCTCCAACGTTTCAAACTTTTTTAAAAATTGCACGTTAACTAAAATGACTAGTTGTTTCAAGTAAATTCAGTGTCTATTAAAATTTTAAAATAGTAAAAAATTGAGAGCAATATACTCGCACTCTCAATGTTTTACTATCTTAAAATGTTAATTTATACTTAATTTATTTGAATCAACAACTAGTAACTTTAATTAACGTACAATTTATGTTTTAACTTTTTCAATGAAACTATACAAGAAAATAGTCTCCGTAATGATGTGACATATTTTATACTATTTATATTGATCCCTGAATAGGAAATGTATTAGGATTTTTAAACTTAGGAGGGGCGTGTTAAGTAAAAATCGTCCGAAAGAATCGTCTTATGAGACCTTTTTTTACTAAATCATTATTATTTTCTGTAATTTAAAATGGAATTTCATGTAAACAAAAGTAAGATTATTCAATTACGTAAAATGGCGTTTCTGGATATGTGTCAACAAATGTTGTTTTCGTTTCATTTTAAAACCACAACAAGCACAAACAAATTTTCGTTCAACATCTGTACAACCCCTTAATTTATGAACTAAAGACTTTCGTGTAGCGTAACTTCGAGCACATTTTTCGCATTAAAAATGTCCTTTCCTTTTATATACCTACGATTGATTTCGAGTGCAAACTTGTTACATGTTTTCTAAGTGAATTTTTGTGTTTTAATTGTATATCACAAATATCGCAACTGAATTGTGGCCCCACATCGCAGGAGTACTTCTTATGAGATTTTAAAGAGCTTATTGCGGTATATGAACGTGCACACATTTGAACGTTGCTTCTGGTTTATTTTTAGATTTTTGACTTACCAATTTGCAAATTTCAAAGTGTCTCAAACACTTTGAAGACAGATAAAAAATCGTCCTCTTTTAACTTAGTAGTTCATGATTTCAATTTCGCCTCTATCTGATTATCATTATTTATGGGGAAATTTTGAAATAATGGCTATTTCGACTCTTCAAAATCAGTCTTCTCATCTGAAAAATAAAAAAGTATTATTAGCAATGCGAAAGTGATTAAGTCATACAAGGAGCAGGTTTTCTGCATATATGATCAAGTTAGATTTATATTAAATTTGTATTTGTCAACAAAGTTTATTGTCTGAATCGTGAAGAGAAAATAAAGTACAATTTTTTCACTTGTTAGCAGTGACGCCTGTGAACTCAAATATTTTTGACGATTAAACAAAATACCTATGCGACAAAAAATACAACTAAAAACATTCATCTGTTGATTATTTCTTTCAATTAAATTTTCAGTTTCTGAAGCGTCAAACAAGAAACACAAAAGTTAATGTAGGGTACAAGAGTGAATTTTGGTGGAACTTGAAACATAATCTTGAGAATTCGCACAGTTTTTCACGGATTTCATATAACTCTTAAGAATTACTAAATTATTATTATTTTTTAATCTTAAAATAAAATTTCATATAAGTAAAAGTACGCTTTTTTCATTACATAAAATGGCATCTCTTAATATGATCCACCAAATATTGTTTTAGTTTCATTTTAAAACCACAATAAGCACAAACAAATTTTCGTTCAATATCTGTACAATTCATTGTTATATGACGAAGAAAAGACTCTCGATTAATGTAATTCCGAGAACATTTATCACACTCAAAATGTCCTCTGCTTTTGTCTACAAATGATTTCGAATGCAAACGAGCTACGTGGACTCGAAGTGTTTTTTTGTTCTTTAATTTGACACTACAAATATTACAGGTAAATTGCGGCTCCACATCGCAGGCGTACTTTTTATGAAAATTTAAAGACCCTAGCGTGGTATACGAACGTGCACATTTGACACATTTGTATCTTGTTTCTGGTTTCTTTTTTGATTTTTGACTTTGCAATTTCCTTTTGGTCTCAAGCATTTTGAAGAGAGGTGAAAAATCGTCATCTGTTAACTTATTAGGACACTGTTTCAATTGGAATTGTGACTTGACATTAATTCTGGCAAAGTTTGGTCTGAATGTTTCTTTCGTCTCATCAAAATCACTCTGTTGATCTGAAAAATAAGAAAGTGTTATTAGCAATACGAAAGTGATTAAGTTATGTAAGTAAAGTTTTTTTTTTTTTACTTATATGACTACAAAATATATTTGTCTCTACTCCCAAAGAAACTCGACTGAAAAGATTATTCATGGATTTATGGATAATTTAAGCAAAAATCTTCACAATCAGACAGACAGTCTATCACAAAAGGATCATATCCTAAATTCTATTTCAGTTTACGATCAAAATAAACTAGGTTCCTATATAAAATGAGAAAATGAGTAATGAAAATCAATTAAATGCAAACTTGCAATTTTTTTCTTTACTAGATACATCACTCTCTTAAAAAATAATTATTATGATAGTTTGTATTAAATTTATATTTATTAATAAAGAAATTCCTCAACCTTTTAGAAAGAATAAAATACGATTTTTTCATTTATTCGCAGTGACGTCTGTGAACTCAAATATTTGTAATGAATAAATAAAATATGTGATAACAAATACGATTCGAAGGACTTATTTACTTTTAATTACTTAAAAGTAACTAAATTTACATTTAATTACTTAAAAGATGGCGTATTTAAATATGCACAGACAAACTATCTTTCCGTCTAAGTCTTTGAACACAATTGCAAACAAATTGTGGTTTAACATTTATGGAATCATATTTTTTATATGTCGCGTTAAATCACCTTAAAAAAAGTGAAAAAATTATTTATAATAAAAGGCGAATTAAATATTCATTAATTTCAAACCATTACACAGTTTTTCACAGAAGTCATATAACTCTTACGAATTACTAAATTATTATTATTTTCTCTAACTTAAAATGAAGTTACATGGAAACAAAAGAACGCTTATTTAATTACGTAAAATGGCGTCTGTTAATATGATCAACTAAATGTTGTTTTAGTTTCGCTTTATATCCACATAAAGCACAAACAAATTTTGGTTCAACATCTGTTTTTGATTTTTCAATTTGCAATTGACCTCTTTAAACTTAATGGCGCACGGTTTCAATTGGATCTCTGATTTAACATTAATTATGGAGAAGTTTGGATACAATGGCTCTTTCGTCTCTTCAAAATCACTCTCTTGATCTGAAAAATAACAAAGTGTTATTAGTAACGTGAATATATATATATATATATATATATATCTTATAAGTTACCGTTTTTCAACTTATATGACTACAAAAAATATTTACGCCTACTTCGAAAGAATTTCTTTGTAATGGATTATTTATGGATTTATAGATTTAATGGATTAATAGATAATTTAAGGAATAATCTTCATAATCAGACAGACACAGTCTACCACAAAAGGATTATGCACTAAATTCGAATTCAGTTTCAAATCAATTTTCTCAAAACAAACCAGGTACCTATATAAAAAATTAGAAAATGATCAATAATTATGAATCAAACACAAACTTGCAATTGTTTTTCTTTATTAGATGCGCCATTCTCTTGGAAAATAATGATCAACATAGGTTTGTATTACATTTGTATTTGTCAACAAAATTTATTTTCTGAATCTTGAAGGGAAAATAAAATACAATTTTTTCACTTGTTAGTAGTGACTTTTGTGAACTCAAATATTTTTGATGATTAAACAAAATAATGTACGATCAGAAATAAAATTAAAAAAAATTCATCTGCTAATCATTTCTTTCAATTAAATTTACAGTTTTTGAACCGTCAAACAAAAAATACAGAATTTAACTGATGATACCTGCAAGATTGAATTTTAGTGGGACTAAAAATGTAATCAAATAATAAATAAAAATAATTTTAAAGATATACAAAGTAGGGTAATCGGGACAGTGGACATCCTCTTAAACAATGATTGGTCACCTTCAAACTGTACATTTTTTGAGAAATACATGCAAATAGAACTACTAATAAATAGCGCAGAGTATATCGATAGCAATCTTGCACTATTTAATCATAATTTTACTTGAAAATGTTTTTTATTAAATATATTTTATGCAAAAGGCCAACCATTAGAGGGGAGGCCCATAATTGTACCAATTACCCTATTACCAATTTCAACCGATTGAAAGAATTGACCGTTTAAGAGTATGTGATACATAATGATTACATGAATTACTGATCGATTTTTTATTTATATAAAAAATTAATTTATTAATTAATAACATCAAAATACAAATATAATGCTGAAATTGGAGGAAATAATAAGGAATATATCAAGGAATCGATGTCTGGTGCGTTTCAATTTTTATTTTGAAAAAAAAATTATTTTTGACATTTTTTTCAAAATAAAAACTAAAACGCACCAGACATCGATGCCTAAATATATACCTTATTATTTCCCAAAATTCCAGCATTGTATCTGCATTTCTCTCCTAATAAATCCGCTGAATGTAAATAAAAAATCTGCCTGGCTTCCTTCGGGGGCGCGGGTACATTCTCATCGCGCGCTTCGCTCGCAAGTTTGAGCGTGCCTAGGGCGCGCGGAGTGGCCGTCGAGCTTCGCGCTCCGATCCAAAATACTCGTCGCGCTTCGCGCTGCGCGCGAGGTCCTTATAGCACGCGAAGGTCGCTTCCCTCGCTAGTTTGAGCGCGCTTCCGGGCTCGCGGAATATTCGTTGTTCTTTGCGCAGAGTCAAGTTTATTCCTCATGATTTACTTTTACTCGAAATTGATGCTTCAATATATTCTTTATTAT
>JBAGKK010002678.1:0-12561 GCA_037177015.1 Euceroptres primus | reverse complement strand
ACAACCCGTCGTACTAGAGACGTTCTCTTAGGGGAATTAAAAGAGGTTCACTAGGACAATTATTTCGCGGACTTTCAGGGAAATCGGAGACAAAAAGTTTTTAGGTGGGTACACTTGACGAATTTTGTCCCTTTACTGGTTGTGCTGAGAGCGGAGCGTTTTTGCTCTCGCTCTCACTATTTTTGTTGTTTGTTGTTCTTTGTGTTGATGTTTTACTTAAGTTTTTGATCTTCAAGATTTTACATATTTCACATTTATCACCATCAATTCTACTTTTACAGTTTTTAAACAAGGTAAATATAATTGTTTTCTTTTTGATAACTGAAATTTCAACCTGCAAATAAATTCCAGTTTGGTTTGTTTTAGAATACATGTTCGACAGCTTCATTTTTCATGTACACGTGACATTAACTTAATTTGGGAAGACAAACTAACTGTACTTTTTATATTGTAACATTTTATGACTGTATTCTGAGTTGCTTTTCTTGTTATACAATTATTGATTTCATTGTATAGATGGTCTCCTTGAAGAGGAAATCATACTGATTTTGAAACTTTGAGAGATTAACATCCATTAGGGTTGCCAGGGCCGGCTCGATTTTCTTACTCACTCTCATAGAATGTGACGTCACGTACTTGAGAGTGAGTGAGACGGTTGGTCGGCCCTGGCAACCCTAACATCAATAAATTGGTCCGAAGGACGTCGTTGTTGTTTCCATCATAAACATCTATGATGTTTTTTACCTCATATTTATCTGGGACTAAAAAGGAATTTAACCATATCATCGGTTAAAGAATATTTATATAAAGTTTAAATTATTAATTATAATAATTTATCTAATAAATAATAAATTAATATTTACAATTAGTACATTTAAATTATTTAATTAAATAAATTTTTTAAAAATGTTTTAAAAATAAATAATATTAATGTTAAATAATACAATAATTTATTAATAATAAATAAACGTAAATACAAATTAAATCATAATCTTCTCATTAGTTTATTTTATGAATTTGGATAGAGCAAAATGGACATATTTTTTTATTAATAATTGGTCGGCCTAGAATTATTTATACTCATTATTTGTTAGGAATTTTTAAATTGGTTGGGCGTTGAGCTATTCAATGATGACGCATTTAGTCTCTTGAAGCAAAATTGATGGATAAAACCGTAATTGGCCACTTCGACTGGCCGATAGTAAACTCTCTGGTAACACCCCTAATAGCACAGAACGTTCCGGGAACGTTTTTGGAACGTGGTACTGGGTCGTTCGGAACGTTCCTGGAATGTTAAAGGAACGTTCCAAATATCCTCCCGCCCCGGAACGTTCCCAAGGAACGTCAATGGAACATTAATCGTTATCAAGGAAGGTTATAATGGAACTACGCACCTATAGAGGTCTTAGAAAACTACAGCACAGCTTTTAAAATTTTTTTATAAAAAGTATACAATATAAACGTTCCATTTAAGTTCCCTGTGAACGTTCTGGACGGGTGGACATTTAGAACGTTCCATCCAGATGCAAATACAATATACCGTAAAACGGGCTGTGATGTCAGCACGGAGCCGTAAATGGTTCTCTATCTCGCTCTCGGAACCATTGAACGAGAGAACGAAAATTCCACATCTGCCAGATGAATTTATCTATAACTTTTATTGAGAGGTGGATCAACTGGCCCTTACAATGACAAAAGTATATTATTATATTATTATATTATTTTATAATTATATGAAAATTCGCCGTTGTTTCAACTTTCAACATCTTAAAACCGCGAGATATGATGGAATCGTGAGACCCTTGAGGACATTAAGAAAATTTTGATCCTTTATAACATCCCAGACAAGAGTCCTGATAGCTCAGGCAATAGCGCGTTAGGCTTCCGAGCAGGAGGTTTGGGGTTCGATCCCTGTGCCGGTATTAATGGAAATTTTTCTATGTACTTCAACCGGGGCTCTGGTGGTTCAGAACCCACGTTAACTTGTAGTTCCCCTTAAAGGGGTCAGTGTTCTCCCACGGAAGAGGCTCCATGTTGAGAGTGCTTGGGAGTCACTGGTCGACTTTGAGAGGCTCAGAAAAGAGTTAGCGATTTCTGTGCGAAGAAGCTCAATGTCGAGGGGACTATCGCTCGCTGGTCGCTGGTCGTTTTCGAGTAATGTACGCACACAGGCACACACACTCTACACAATACATTACAAACCATAGCAAGGCGCTGAATGTGGGTCACCTAACTCTATGATTTCAAAAAGGATCGCTCCACCCATCCTATCCTATCCATAATCTGAGTTCGGGGGTTCCTTCCGGCATCATGTAAGGATGGATCGCAAAAAGAAGCGCCTCTGCTACTGTGCCGAAGGGACGCCTGGCTAGGGAGGCTGCCAAATGTCGCAGTGGCAGATGCTCACTTTGCTCTGCAAAGAGGCACGCATTTGTTACTGTGCCATGGGGCACGTCTGGCACCTGACAGATATATTTCGAGACGTTGGAAAGAACGAAAACACCGAGTTTCAATAAAGTGACGATTCTCGGGTTCAGTGTGTTGCCCTGAGAGGAAAAAAAACAAGGGTATGGCACAATGGGCAGCAATGCCTGAGCGCCAGAGGATGCCAGGAAGCTCCTGAGGCCTCCTCGACCACTGTAAAAACTTCAAACTTCAACATCCCAGATAACACCGAACATTATATCAATATTGATGCAATATTGCTTGTCAATATTCTCAACATTTCATCAATATTGTATCAATATTGAAATGTCCGCATTGTAATAATATTGCCGAAAAGATTGAGGCAACATTGCTTAACATTATTGATACATTTGTAATGAGTAATATTCCTGAAAATTTCGACTGGAAGAATATTTATTCAATATTCCTATGCAATATGGAGGCAATGCTGAAGCAACATGGATTCAATTTTTTGTCAATATTCTTCGAATCGAAATTATAATCAGATTATAAATAATAATTATAAACAGATGAGCAGTAAATATTGACAAAATATTGCCTCTCTGTTGCCTCAACATTGAGTAGTAATAATAAATATTCTTCGAGTCCAAATTTTAAGGAATATTAATCATCAAGATTATAACAATATTGTTAGATGATGTTGTCTTAATATATTCAGCAATATTAAAAGGCGGACATTTCGGTATTGGCACAATATTGACGCAATATTGTGTCAATATGGAGAATGTTGATAAGCAATATTGCATCGATATTGATACAATGTTCGGTGATGTCCGTTTTGAAAGAATCGAGCATAATTCTATTAAAATAATTGTTAGAGTTTTAATTTTAATTAAATTTTAATTCCAGGAATATTGTATATACAATTAATGCTTCTTCTATAAGGAAGCAAATAATATTTGCTATCTGTTAATACTGAAGGAGCAAATTGATCAAGAAATGAGCATTTTAAAAATATACGCAAAGGCAAAACACCTCAGATGGAATTTACAGCTAAAACTGTCGTTTATTTTCAACACGATTTAGTTTGCAATGTAATTAGGTCACTTTTATAAAAGTTTATCCTTTCACATCTAATAATATATGCTGAAATCGTTTACGATCAATATAATACACATTAAACACCTCGTAGTCTTCAAAGTTGACCGTTTGTCTATGAAAATCGTTACTAGCCCGTCAAGTTCTTCAAGATAAATCGTTTGTCCACATGTCCATGCTTGATTCTACTGAAGTTATTATTCCTTGTGTAAAATTTCTGAATACCATTTTCAAATTAACAGCAAAACATTTCAACTGGAGGTACTTTACAAATGAATTTTTCTATGTGTATGTCACACTTTTTTGTGAACATAACTTGAGAATGGTTGCAGATAAATTGATGAAATTTGGAGAGCTTACTTTTACTACTAATACCTAACTTCGGACATCTATTTTTCTTGGATTTATCTGGAAAGAAAGAAAAATGGATGTCCAAAGTTTGGGTCAGTGTCCGAAGTTAAGTGATTTTACGGCATCTCAAATCAGACACAAGGATTTAAATATATATATATTGGATTTTTTTCTAGTACTCTTATAGTACTTGAAAAATTGATTTTTATAATTAAAACTTTTTTCATAATCATAATTTACAGTTAATACATAAGAGGAAAAGATTCTTTGACTCAAAACGAATCGACTGACTCATAATATTAATATATTTTATTGAAAATTTTGATCATTTATAATATTTAAAAACTAGCTACAAATTCGATTTCAGGTGTTTTCCCGTAGTCTATATTTTTTGGTGCACATATCATGAGCACTTTCCTTCTTCATAGAGGAAGCATTAATTAGCTTAAAAAAATTGTAAATCTTCATTTTTTCAATATTATAAATCATCGAAATTTTGTTAATCTTCAAAGAATGTATTAATATATAGGCCAATCGATTCATTTTAAGTCAAGGAATCTTTTGTTTTCATGGTAGAACATCGAAAAATTAAAATTTTTTAAATTACTTTAATGAAATTGTAAATTTTAATTTTTTCAATCTTATAAATGATAAAAATGTTCTTAATTTTCAATAAAATGTATTAATAATAATTAATTATTAATTATAATAATTATAAATCCGTTTTTCAAGTAATACAAAAATGCTAGAAAAAGTGCAATGAATATTCTTTGAAATCCTTGTGTCCGATTTGAGTTATTAGTGATAGAAATAAGCCCTGCAAATTTCATCAATTTATCTGCAACCGTTCTGAAGTTATCGTGTTCACAAAAAAGTGTGACACACACACACATATACATAAATACATATGTACATAGGGAAAATTAAATGAATTTAAAACTTTTCGAAAAAGTAACCATTACAAAGCTTCCTCTATGAGGAAGCAGAATGAGTATTTACAATTCTATTACAATAATTTGAAAAATTTTCATTTTTCGATGTTCAACTAGGAAAAGAAAAGATTTCTTGACTCGAAACAAATCGATTGATCTATAATATTATTATATTTTATTGGAAATTAAGAAATTTTTTATCATTTATATTTTTATAATGTTGAGAAAATATTAAGATTTACAATTTTATTAAAATAATTAATGGTTCTTCTACGAGGAAGTAAATTATCTATTTGCTATTTCATCACAACAAGGAAGTAAAGTGCTCATGATATGATCACCAAAAAATATAAACTATGAGAAAACACCCGAAATCTAATTCACAGATAGTTTAACCTTGTTTTTAAATACTTTGAAATCTTGTAAACAACAAATTTTGAGGCATGGAAAGCGAAAAGAGCCTAAGTTAATTTTTCATTTGTTATTCAATATGCTATATGATAAATAACAACTGAAAATGGACTTAGGCTCTGTTTTCTTTCCATCGTTCATTTGTTATTCAATATGCTATTTGATAAATAACAACTGAAAATGGACTTACGCTCTGTTTTCTTTCCATCGTTCATTTAAAGGACTGTTAATTTGAGAAGCGAAAAATTGATGAAACATTTTTGAGGTATTTTGTCCAATTGGTTTTTAAATTGTTTCCTTTTGAGACCATATTATATAGAATATAAAAGATTTTTGAGGCCTTTTGGTCTTTTTTGGTTTCGGTACGGAACCGTATACATGTTTTAGGAAAGTAATTTTCAAAAAGACCAAAAGGCCTCAAAAATCTTTTATGTTTTTGCTTCCTCATAGAGGAAGCATTGCAATGGTTACATTTTTTAAAGTTTTCAAATTCGTTCAATTAAACGTTCGTCAGTTGATAAATGTCTATTGCCTACTACAATGTTCTGAACAATTGTCGGAATGTATGTGTGTGTGTATGTCACACTTTTTTGTGAACATGATAACTTGAGAACGGTTGCAGATAGATTGATGAAATTTGTAGTGCCTATTTTTACCACTAATATCTCAAATCAAACACAAGGATTTCAATAAATATTCATTGGATTTTTTGTAGCACTTTTATAATACTTGAAAAATCGGCTTTTATAATTCAAACTTTTTTGATCATCATAATTCACAGTTAATGCGTGAGAAGAAAAGATTCTTTGACTCGAAACGAATCGATTGACCTATAATATTTTATTGAAAATTAAGAAAATTTTGATCATTTATAATATTGAAAAATATTAAGATTTACAATTTAGAAAAAGTAATTAATGCTTCCTTTATGAGGAAGCAAATCATCTATTTGCTAATTCATTATAACGAGGAAGCAAAGTGATCATTAAATGAGCACCAAAAAATATATAGACTACGGGAAAACATCCGAAATTGAATTCACAGCTAGTTTAAATTGATTTTTGAAAGTAAAAGTTGCTATCATAAACATTCATACCTCTAAAAAATTACCGGTAACCAATTTTATACTTAGTTTTTTATGTGGCTGTTATCTTTTAAACTACAATATCTGGAACAGAATGAAAATCTTCCGAAATATGTTTAATTAATTAAAAAATAACAAAAAATTAAGAATTCTAGGTGTTGAGTCGAATGAGTTAATATATTTTTCTCAGAGGTAAAACATTTTCAAATGAATAAAACAGATGTTACAATAATGTTTAGCAGTGATACGATCAGCCGATATTGGATTATATCTGAGACAAGGCACGACAAAATAACACCTATCTAGAACCATTAAGATAACGCAGAAATTGTAGAGAAATATTGCAATTAGGTAAACACAAATGTCATGAGTTCTATGTCGGAAATTCTCAGTTCAACTTCATGTTTGCTTCCAAAGATTATTTCTATAATTATGAAAACATTTTTGATTACAGCAATTATCCAAAACTTCTTAAGTTTACTCTATGCTACTAGTGGTGTAGTATGGAATAAAGAACTCCGCATCTTTGCACCTTTGATTAATATTCCTTCATTAAATGATGCAGATCAAAAAGTTTCCACTCGTAGTCGTCTACTTGAAACTCACAATTTTAACGGAGAAATTTTAAAAGTGGCGTATTACCAGGTAATTATAAGAGTGCATTTTTATTTAAATCAAACATGGAGAAAATAATCTGATAAATTAGCAGGAGCTAGTTATAACAAGAACGCATCAAACAGCACCGATTGTATCAATATAGAAATGTCCGCATTCTATTATTCCCGAAACTATTGAGGCAAAATTGTTTAACAATATTAATAACTTTTTTCATGAGTAATATTCTTATAAATTTCAACTTAAATATTGATTCAATATCGCCACTCAATATAAAGGCAATGTTAAGAAACGATGGAGTCAATATTTTGTCAATATTTTCTGCAAATTTGGTTATAATTGAGGGGTCACATTACAAAAGGACACAAGCGCCATTTTGTCGAAAATTCTATTATTGGCTAAAAAAATCAGATAAATTATAATATACATTTTGACAAAAGGGATTTTTCATAATACCCTCGTATAGCACCGTTCCCAACAGAACCTGGTTCTTTTCCCAAACCTGGTATGGATGGTTGGGCAATGGAACGGGGTTGGTCCTAGGATCTGTCATAGGTTTTGTTATACATTTGAATCATGGTTTAAGATGGGTTTTGGGCATTGCCTATCTTAAACCGAGATAGTCCTTGAGCGTCTCTGAACACAAACAGTCAGGACCGTACGAACCACTTTCATTCGGAATAATGTGAATTATGTAACTGAATTATGTACGCATGTAAATTCTTTACCATAAAGGATGCAGATTCTTAAAAGACGATGAAAAATTAATGAAAAAAAATTCAACGTGTTGTTAAAAATAAAGCAAAAGGCGAATTGATACTGCTCGCTCTGTTACTGCGGTACTGCTTGACTACTACTCGACGACTGGGCCTCCCTCCTTACCCTCAAACCCGCGCAACAACTGAATGTCATCGAACGATATTCTAGGAATATCTTAAACCCGGATTCGAGTGTAGGTTAAAACGTGGGTTTTTGTCAAAAGAAAAAAGTTATTACAATTTTAAATTATAAAACTGACTACAGGATAGTATTTTGAACATAATTGGAATTGAAGTTTAGCGTGAAAGTTAGGAATTTTTTAATATAAAATTTCCAGACTAGAAGATTCCTTTAAAAATTAATTTAAAAAATTATATTCATAAAATTTAGGATCATTTTATATACAATTTTCTACATAATTGGTTCACTTTATTGGAATCTTGAGTACACTGCTCTCCCGCCTTATGCACCTCCGGTATATGGGTTCCAGGAATTTTCGCCGATGGTGAGGGGTCCAAGGGGACGAGAAAGCTGAGCTCAGAGCTCAGCGGAGTTACGCAAGTACCGTAGCCACAAAGCGGGTATCCTAAGCGGATGATTACGTCAGTTAGCTTCAGTTTGTTCTCAGTGTTTTGGTTATGCGTTATATATAATAATTACGATTCATTACGATTCTCCGCAGCCTGGCTTGTATTTCAAGCCACTTTTTCTTGGGAGCAGCCTTTATTTTCCGTCCAAGAGAGAGTTCCATAACTGCAATTTATGTATCCAATTATGTATCTCCTTGCTCTTTTAAGACTTCTTTCAGGAAACTGCAGACATCAGAAGATTTACGTATATACAACTGTACAGTTTACTTTTTTATTTTTGTAAGATTTTTTGCAGAACCTTTTTTGTGGAATTATAATAGGAGCATGTTATGGTGTTTTTCCAAATTTGGTCGTTGGATTCTTGGTTTTATTTTCAGGAATTCTATACATTAATAAATAATAACTAAATAAAACTTAAAATTAAAGTAAGCGTTAAATTAAACTTATATTTAAAAAATATTTTTTACTTGGGACGAAAATCAAACAGAAATAGTTCATACGGGGGTAACTCAGTCTCGGATTAGCCCTTCCTCGCGGGATACACTTTAACTAAATGTTGAATAAAATTGATAAACCTATTGACTCCTGCTACAAAAAGTTTCAAAACCCTGAGAGTATTTTCAAAATACTTTATTAAATAAAAAGTTAATTGTTAAGTGTTAAAGAAATGGTATGAAATGCGAAATAATTAATTATGCAAAGTTTAAGTAGAATATAATATACAGAAAAGATACAGAAAAAGAAGATAAATATAGATTGGTATCTTCTTTTTCTATATCTTTTCTGTACATTCTATTCTACCCTCCATTAAATGCCTTATAGAATCTTATAGAAATGGACAAAAGGATATATAGAACCATATAGAGCCATATAGAAAATTTTTTTTTACAAATTCTATATGGTTTTATATGGTTCAATATATTCTTTTGTCCATTTCTATAAGATTCTATAAGGAATTTAATAGAAGGTACTTGAACTTTGCTATAAATACTTTTAAAGAGAAAAGTAAATTGAAATTTTGTAACCACTTTATTAATGAACAGATAGAAAATGTTCTCAATATTTTCAGTAATGTACTTGGAATGCTTTAAATTTCGCTGTACCTATTTTCTAACCTAAAAAATCTCTCGAAGCAATTCACAGCGTAGCCCCAAGAATGGATTTTTTCTTTCCTATATTAATTTTCAGTTTTGTTTTTATTTTCAAGCAATTACAATTACATTCTTTAGAACATGGAATGCATGTAGCCTTTCATCATCGTTAATAATTAAATTCGCACTTTTCCTTCTCTTAAACTGTTGCACATGCGCAGTGGAATTCACTCGACTCTCACGCACCTCTCGAGAAATACACCAGAAGCTCTACTCCCCGCCCCACCTACCCGATAAGTTACCCCAAAAATATGCCCGAGTGCCGTACGCCAATGGTAGGCGGCGGCCATATTCCTTCCTTTGTTCTGGCTGTTTCTGTTTCAACCAAGGACATGGTGGACCAAGGATAAGGAAGGAACGGAGGAAGGAATACATATATGGCCGCGCCGCCTATCAGTGACATGTACGGTTCGCGCAGTTGCATCATCTTGAGTCTTCGTTGATTTCTCAATGTTTTTAAAACAAATTAACCGCATAGACAGTGAATTAATTAGTGCAAGTGTATGGAAAAGTGAAAAAATTATGCCCGAAGTACGGGCTCGATTAGTTTAATCTTGTATGTGACACCTGACGCGTGCGTGTGCCTTTGCCCTTTTAAGACTTCTTTCAGGAAACTGTAGAGATCAGGATGATTTTTTCCCATCAAAAAGTGGAATCGATTGTGCCACCCTTCAGACACATTATTCGTCTTTGGCTGACCTTCAGTTGTTGGATCATATTGATTCCAAATGTGTATAGGATATCTTGGCGACACAGCTTTTCTTCAGCCTCTCCTCGGTGTACCGGTAACATACGTCACATCAAAGTAGTTGATAAACTCTTTCATCGCTTCCGGTGCTTCTGCTTTTAATCGAGCGAAGTAGCATTCGACGTCACTAATTGGAACAAATGCTAAAGCTCCGATCATATCCGTGAAATCTTTTATCGCGTACGCGTCGTGCTCGAAGCACTGACGCGTACTGATTGCTTTCTTTAGAAGATAGTAGAGCGTATACGAACGGCAAAGCAACGACTTCTCGCTCACCTTTTTCCGTAATCCTATTGACTGTTCCCAATATCGTGAAAACTTGTGTAAAAATACTAGACGACACCTGGGAAACGCGTATTTTATTTATTAATTTACGAAAAAAATTTTACAACTAACAAAAATTTTTTAATTTAATTCAAACTAACCTTGAACGTTCCATCTAAAAACCACATTGAACTTGATGCCAACAGTTCAAGATTTCGTTTGGTTGCGAAAATAACTCGACTTTCGTCTGGTTCGCCGTAATCTCTCGAATCATAAATTAAGAATTCTTTGCCTCGCACCATTTTTTTATACATGTCCGGAATTTTATGCATATCTGCTAGTGACGTAGGGTTCGGCGGCAAATTTTTCCGTCGCACTCTGCGTATGACTTTTTTTAAGCTTTCTCTCTCGGGGAGTTGACTAAGCACTCTTGACTCTACTCCTGCTAATTCATCGCGCAACATACCTCGCGAAGGCTCGGACGGATGGGCTTCAGCTTTTCGTTTTAAATTTGTTTTTATCTTTTCAGCTTCAGCTTCTTCTCGGTTTGGAGGATGTGCATGTGGGGAATCATTTGGAACTTTTACGGCTACAATTTTGCTATTAACAGTTGTTGTTATAGTCGTGCTTTACACTCCTTGTTTCGAACTTTCTTGCAATCCCAGTAGGTACGGTTGCCTTCGCTTCATGATCTCACACACACACACACATATTGTAACGCCGTACTTCTTGCCTTACATATTATGAATTTTAATTTAGTTTGAAGTTGATATTATTTTCTTTGCTTCTAAAATAAAGCTCGAGGCTCGAATCAATGCGAGTCCTGTAAACTCGAGTTGACAGGTCGGGTGGTTGTACCTAGTGGACCTGTCAACTGACGCATCTTATTTCTTTTTTTATATATAAAATAAATAAATAAATTGTATAAATTACCTGATTAAGTGGGCATTGCCCTATGGTAAATCCAGGTTAGGTCTCCAGGTTCTCGTCTCGTACCTACCAGAGTTAGAATTATACTAGTTATGAACTCACTGACTCGATGTTCTTATTTTCATGACCATTTCAAATGAGGGTCGTTGACCCTCATTAGGACAACAGCTGATGCTCAGCTGGTGGTAGTCACGGCTACCTGATCATCGCGGCACTAAGGACGTCACCTGGTGGAATGCTGCAGGGAGACACACTGGTTCTCCGTTGGAATAATCACCCACATATACACCATGGAAGTGATTCCCGTGGTGTTTAAGAGCGTGGGTGATAATGCTTTGAAGTCCGGCAGCGTTTTGCGATTTCGACCGATCGGCGAGCCAACGATTCAGCTGATGACTGGTGCGGTCTCGGCACACTAGGTACCGGCGTTACCTACGCGCGATATTGTACCGTCTACGGATCATGAACTTTGTATCTTACGCGGGGTAGCGGGTGGTGCATTAGATGACCACACCGAGCGCTGCGGTAGCTTCGGGAGTGAACGTCGTTGCGCGAGGTGGCGATCGCCGCCATTCTAGTCTGGGGCTTCGAAGCGAGTGTCAATTTCTCCTGCTCTCGTGTACCAACGCCATTTCACACTGACGATACACTCCTGTGGCCGGGAATGCTTCCTGGGTGGACGCCGCATCTGTCAAGGTACTGATTGCCATGGTTTTCTCCGTGATTTAATGTAAACTGAATAATTTCGATCACGCTCCTAAAGCGGGGGATTGCATGGTTGGTCATGACGGTCGTGCCAGTTTATTTTGGCGTGGCGAGACACCACATTGAACAAATATTGTAGTCAAACGAACGTGAATTAAATATTAATTTTCATATCGAATATTTATTAAGGGAGAGATTTGTTGCTCGAAAGTCTGGTGTTCCTCATTTTATTGATGCTCCTTACCTCCCACTCTCCGCGGTCTGAGCCTAGTTGGGTATCTTAATCAACTTAAATTCTCTCCTTTATGAGAGAATTTAAGGCGCTCGACATATTAAAAATTATAAAATTCTTTTTTTGTGTAGGAGTAACTAAAATTCTTTTTGGTAGTGAAAATCTAAAATCTTGACCATTCTTTTCTGAAAGTAACATAAAGAAAATTTAATTAAATCAAAATAAATTACTTATGACTGGGGAAATAATCAGTTATAATATAAATATATATATGTATATATATAT
>JBAGKK010002667.1:0-12563 GCA_037177015.1 Euceroptres primus | reverse complement strand
GATATTATGTATACATCTATTTCCGAAAGTCTGAATTTCCTCTTAAGGTGCCAATAACTGGTGCTCTTACCCTATCTTAAGGTTGTTGATGTCACTGAATCCGAATCTAAGCTCAGATTTTCAAAATTCAAAATAGCTGATCCAATATGACGGACCAAAATGCAAAATTCGAAAAAATTCTTGGATTTGTATGAAACTTAGAATCTTAAAGTTCTTGAGGTCGCTGAATCCGAATATGAAAGCAGAATTTCAAAAATCAAAATGGCGTACCAAAAATTTAAAAATGGTTTGACTTTTATAAAAATTGGTATTTTACGGTTTTTAGGGTCACTGAATACAAATATGATAACGGAAATTCAAAATTAAAAATGGCGGATTCAATATGGCGTACCAAAAATTTAAAAATGGTGGGATTTTTATTAAAATAGGTATTTTAAAGTCTTTGGGGGCATTGAATTCAAATTCCTGATTCGCCATGTTGAATCCGCAATATATGGTTTTGAAATTCTGTTCTCAAATCTGAATTCAGCGCCTCAGAAAATATTAAGATACCCATTTTTACAAAAATCCAATCATTTTAAAATTTTTGATCCGGCATTTTGAATTTTGAAAGTTTATGATCAGATTCGGATTTAACGGCCTCAGAAACCTTAAGATACTAAGTTTCATTAAAATCCACGAATTTTTTGGAATGTTACATTTTAGTTCGACATATTGGAGTAGCCTTTTTAAATTTTGAAATTATGTGACCAGATTTGGATACAGCGACCCCAAAAACCGTAAGATACCAATTTCCATTATAAACCAACCATTCTTAAATGTTTGATCTGACATTTTGAATTTTGAAAATCTGAGTTTAGATTCGGAAGCTTAAGATACTAAATTTCATATTAATAATCCAAGCATTTTTTGGAATTTTGCATTTTGGTCCGCCATTTTAAATTTTTAAATTTTGTTATCAGATTTCTATTCGGCGACTTCAAAAACGTAAATAATAAAATCATTAACTGAATCCGAAAATATTTTTTTTCACACTTTGATGACATAGAAAGTTAATTTTAGCTACACTGTGAAGGGGTTAAAGACTGATTCAGATTTAGAGAATCACGTCAATCGCAGACAAAATAAAGCCCTATTTAGTTGCACAGTAAATCTTAAGGTATAATTTTGATCTCTAATTGGATGAATTAAAGCTGTAGCGCTTTAAACTCTCGGTTCTTAAAAAAATCCACATTCGATCACTTTCAACTGACAGTTGACACGAATCACCGTGAAATTGTGCATTGAAGGATTTTTTTCATCACACATTAATCTCGAAACAATCGGCAACACTTTTTTAATATCGTATAATTTACTGCGTGAATAATGAATCGAAATCAGTATACATAGTTAATTTTCATTGCAGATCATTTTGAATGTTTCATAATAAAGATTTTCTGTAACAACATTTTGTATGAAGAATATTTCCCTAAATGAACATTTCTACAGAAGCAGATTAAATCTTTGGATATTACTTTAATCTGCAGCGATATAATTTTGATCTGAAGTGGATCATCATTATTCTATTGTCAGTATTTTGTTGTTCGATTTCTCATTTTGCTGCAGATAAAAATGATACCCAGGGATTTTCTTCGAGCAGACTGTTTGCTGCAAGGGGGATAATAAAAAATTTGACAAGCAGTCGAGTAGCACCGTTAATTGAATGTTAGATACGGAAGCTTCTTCCTTACATATGTAGGTATATTTCTTGTTTTCCGTAAGTGGCAGCTTGAATGCATATCTGTTCGTGAATCCCGCTCACATAAGCGATATCTCGCTCGGTGCAATAAACGGCTAGAAATAGCATTAGTAAGGTGTAGGATAAGGGCGTTGACTGTTCATGCTGCAGTTGTGTTTTACGATGCAGCTGAGTGACATTTAATACCGGCCGGCGCCCTTTAGCGCCCATACCGCCCAGGGACTTTCTTCGTCCCGTATTTGCGTGCATTAATTCTCAACAGAAACCAAGTGACCCCAGTCGAACATTTTTAAAAGGAATACCGACCTTAATGACTGAAATAATGAGACCCGACGTTATTTCAATGACTTGTTGCCACTTGAGTGTAATTACTTTCATTAGTCGCAAAAACCTTCCGAAATTACTATTAAGGTTCTACTAATTGAACGTTAATTCCATTTAAGGAGAAATGAACTCTGAATCTTCGTAAACTATCGTACTGACATTTTAAATATAATCCCTGAGTTTACAATCCCAATTAGAACCTAGGGTTTAAATCCATTTTATGGTTTCCATTGAAGTTGCGATTGCCGTTAGGATCAAGAATCATAGCACACTGCAGGATAGATGTGCTATCACTGTGTCCCGTTTACGACACGCAATTGGCATGATCGTATCGTAGGAAGTAATTTACCCCATAATCTATAGTAGTCCGTAGAAAATGTTGCAATATTTCGAAATGATTTGCTTTTCCTTATGAATTATAACGATCCGGATGTGCAGCTTGGTGCAAAAAGATCAACATTCAGCTAACGATCATAGCTTTTACGACACTAGGACTTCAGAGTACGATCTTCCTTTATTCTGAATCGACGCATAAATGAGAAGTTCTTAATATTGGGTTTCAATGTATAACTTTTTTCCCAGAAAATCGAGAACTGTTGTTTTCTTGGATACCATTTATTTTTCAATTCACTTCTTTCTTTGTTTAGAGTATCTTTATTTTGGAATAAAGAAATATTTCCCAGAAATTTATTATTTTATGTCGAAAGACATTGAAGGAAAATTTATTTCAAAACAGTTAGAATTTTGTCACATAAATGTGTGAAATGGAAGCAATATTTTGCTACTTGAAGACATGGTCCCCTGATTTCACGAGTTGGCCACCCAACTGATGCCTTTTTTTATTATGCAGCGTTTTTACTCAGAGGGTGCATAACTCTCAATGAAAGTATGTGCAAATGCGTCACGGGGTCGCACAGCCAATGAATGCATTAACCTAAGAAAGGCCCAATAATCTGTCCCCTCGTTAAAGAAGTCGATGTCTGAACGAATTGGATTTTCAGTTCCCAAGTAAAGAAAAATGGTGGTCCTTTCTATGTGCGCGAGATCTCCCTAAATAGAATGTCTTGATTTGGCAAAATTCATTGCTTCTGACCCTCAGTATAAGATTACGTTACAATTTATTCTTACCATTCACAAAAAGGAAAGAATAAGCCATAGAAAATCCCCCAAAAGGCATTGTAATTCTCTTTACAATATTCTTTAAATCTTTGAAAAATTATTTCAAAGTTCGTTTATTAAGAATTATTTTTATATTATTAAAATAAAATTCAGTAATGAAAGAAACTAATTCTTCTTTCGATGACCTAGCGATGTTAACTAAATTCAAAATATTTTCAAAGATATTTCAGAAGATCGATAGCATCAAATTTTCACTTGTGCATTCAGGCGTGTCAGTGATGTTCGATATTGAAAAAGGTGGAAAAAGTGACCATTTTTTTAAAAAAGGGACCAAAGGTGATCAAGAAATTTTCGGCTAGAATTCTGAATTATCAATTATAAAACTAACGAGTTTTTAAATTTTCAACAAATCAAATTTCCGAAATAAGTTTGCTGCAATTCTTTAGAATCTTACAAAAAATCCTCAAGAATCTTCAGATTTCTGTCTAGAATCTAAAAAATACTCCACAAATTTCTAGAATTTCAAAACCTTCGGAACTCTCTAGGATTTCATAAAATCCTTTATGAAATCTTTTGCAACTTTCCACAAACTTTTAGAATCTTCTAGAATACCTATTTTAAATTTTCAAAATACTTGCAGATTCGTTGAATCTTCTGAAATCCCTTAAAATCCTTTAGAAGATTATAGGTTTTTTGAATTTTTTAAAAACTTCCAGAGGTGTCCTGATTCTTCTAAAGTCTCCTAAAATCCTTCTGAAATCTTCCAAGATCTTTTAAACTCTTACAAAGATACCCAGATTCATTGAGAATCTTCTAAAATCGGAATCTTCAAAAACACCCCAATATCTACTATAATTTTTAAAAATATTCTACCCTGCCTTGCTTTTCTGGAACAATCTCGAATATTTTAGAAATTTTTTTAGAGATTTCAGATAAGTTTTGAAGACTCTAAAAGATTTGAGAAAGTTTAGGGAATCTTTTGTAGATTTTAGAGGATTCTAAAAAATTCTAGAGAATTCTGGAAACTCCAGAAGATTATGAAGAATAATGAATTATGAAGATAATGGAAGAGTTCAGAATATTTTAGAGGATTTAAGAAGATTCTGAAACAACTTATAACACTTTGAAAATTTCTTTGAAGAATAAGAAGTCTCCGTGATAATCTGGAAAATTATAAATCAGTCTGAAATTCTAGAGAATCTTAACAGATTCGAAAATTTGTTTGAAAATTATGTAAGATTTGAGAAGAATTTGGAAGATCTTGAAAGAGTCTGAAGGATTCTGGAAGACTATGAGATAATGTAGAATTTTCTGATAAATATTAACAGATTTTAAATAAGTTTGGAAGATTTTAGGAGATTTTGGGAACCTTTTCTAAGTTCTGGAGGATTCTAAATGGTTTCGAGGAAAAAGAACATTTTTTTAAGATTTGAAAATTTGGAAATTGTGGAAAATTTCAGAAAACACACAAAAAACCATTGGGGTGAATTTTGTTGCATCTCATTTTGAATAATTTAAAACAATTGAAAATTTCATTGTGATTTCAGTTGTTTTCCAATCTCATTTTTGTTGCAACACATTGAGGAAAATTCAGTGTTAAATTGAGGATCGACGTTTTACTGTGCGTTAAAAGAGTTTTTGAACGTCATAAGTTTCTATTTCTCATAATTCTTGGAAAATGAATTGAAACTTTGAATAAAAAAAAAAAGTTTAAAAGATTTGAAAATTTGGAAATTATGTAAAATTTCAGAAAACAGTAAAAGAGTTTTTGAACGTCATAAGTTTCTATTTCTCATAATTCTTGGAAAATTAATTGGAACTTTGAATAAAAAAAAGGGAAAAAGGAATAAAATTCTCAAATAAAGAGATTTTAGGGGATTTCGAGAATAATAGAGGGAAAATAGGTATAAAAGGGGAATAGTCCCGTATTCTCCTTTTTTACCTATTTTCCCCCTACCTGTATCCCATTCGAATTATAAACTTTTTAGAATGTGACAAACAAAGGCACATTTCAGCATGTCAATAAATTTCATCGGAGAACAAAATTTAAAAAAATTCTTTCTATTTTCAACAAAAAAAGTGACTAAAATTTATAAAAAAGAGGAAAAAGTGACTAAATTCAGAAAAAGTGACGAAAAGTGACAAAAAGAGAAAAAAATTGACACGCTGGCAGGCCTGTGCATTGCATAAATTTTTTTGCAAACATGTGCTTGTTTCGCTGAAATCAGAATGTACATTCGATCGAACGTCACTTCCTTATTCGAGTTCCGTACATTTCCGGCTACGTGTGTTATGAAATGCAGGATGATAACGGTTGCCATAAAGAACATTTTTGAGCACCGGTGTATCATACATTTAAGAAGGATACAGCGTCGAACCGCGATATCGTTTACATACGAGTTTACATCAGCGTTTCCTGCTCGGAAACAAGCCGCACCTCACGGATAATTCACATACGCGAGGGGGTTAGCTTGTTTATTTTATTAAGGTCCTTTTGCGAAGCCGCCTTCACCTCCTGAGCCGCTCTTGGAATGGTGCCTTGCGAATAAAACGAACGCTACTAACTACATTTTCAAAATCCTATTATCGCCTTCCAACGCCTTTTGCCGTACGAATCATGCAAAGCCATTAATGAAGGACTGGCCACCGCAGAGGAGTCATGAAACCTACCACTGGAATTCCTGGAATTTCTGTACTTCAAGTAGTTACGTTTGTTAGAAAACGATAAGGAAGTCTTTAAAATATTCACATGCATTTGGTATTCCTCTTTCGCCATTTATACATTAAAAGGTTACAGACTTTATTTGAAATTAAAAAGGTAATTCCGTGTTTGTTCAAGTGAGATGACGGAAATTCGATACGTAAATTTTTGCAGGGATTTGAACCGCCCGTATTTCGTCGCTTCGGTTCCGCCGGATTCGGGCCGAAACGTTCCGGGACTGGAATGGATCCAAAAAAATCTCCGTGTTTCCGTTCTGGGCCGGAATCGAACCGGAACCAGAAACGCGTTCCGGATCGACTGTAATTTTCTTCGAGAGCGATCTGCTGATACAAACTACATACATTTAAGTATTTTTGTCCCGGGTGGAAAAATTGTGCATAATCTATGCATAATGAACTATGGATAGTCACTATGACAAAAATGATGCATATATTATGCATATTCAATAAATCTGAAGGTATCAAAATGTTGGAACCAGTTGAAAACTAGTTGTCATTTTTTTGCAACATTTTATGCATAATTTATGCATATTTTTGCACAGTGACTACCCATAGTTCATTATAATTTTTCCACGTTTTATTTGAAATACATTTGAGAATTGTGTATTTTATCTGAAACAAAATTGAGTTGTGTCATGTTGGAAGACATGTATTTTTCACTGACCCCCTATATCAAATCGTTGATCCCAGGCGAAAAAATTATGCATAATCTATGCATAATGAATATGGGTTAGTCACTATGCCAAAAATTATGCATAAATTATGTATATTCAATAAATCTGAAGGTATCAAAATGTTGGAACCAGTTGAAAACATTGGCTATTCTTAAGATCTACTTAGTTGTAAAATAAAACTTTAAAGATTGGCAAACGTTTCAGCTCAAATGGGGGCCCTCTTCAGTGCCAAATAGTGGAACCTGCTGAGAGCTTGGATATTTCGAGTCTACTTACACACACATACGCACGCGCACGGTTGAACGTATGAGGATCTCCTCCACTGCCTGAGCAACTACTGTCATAAAAACCTGACTGAATAAGTCGTCGCATGTTTTTTATTATTATATTATATTATTAATTAGTAATTCTTAATTGCATGACTATTAATACTATTTGGCACTGAAGAGGACTCCCATTTGAGCCGAAATGTTTGCCGATCTTTAAAGATCGTTTTATTTTACAACGAAGTAAATCTTAAGAAATAGACCCCATAGCCAATGAAATATTATCAATAATGAAATATTTGTATTTTAGATGAAATACGTCCTGAATTAATTATATAAAATTAATATTAAACCTATGCGCACTATCAAAAAAGCCGTAAGTCCATGCAGTGAAGCTTCACAGAGCTTTGAATTTTTTGGAATTCATCACGAATTCGTTGGAATTCGTCATAAATTCATTGGAATTTAATTATGAATTCTTCGAAATTCACCTCGTTTTCTTTGAAATTCTTCAGAATTCACCATAAATTCTTTGAAATTCACAATGAACTCTTTGGAATTCACCAGAGATTTGGAATATACCATGAATTTATTGGCATTCTTTGCAATTTAATACGAGTTGAAAGTAAATTTTGAAGAATTCCAAAGAATTCCTGGTGAATTTCAAATAATTCAAGGTGAATTCTAAACTCCTGGTGTATTCGGAAGAATTCACAAAAATCCCTGGTCAGGGTGTCTAGCGAGCAGGCCATTTGAAAATCCCGGTTTTTCCCCGACCAAATGTTTCATTTTCTCGACCAATTTTACATTTTGTATTGACAATAACGTATATATTATATGTATTTTCTTCGTGTGAAAGGTCCATTTAATAGAAATATTTTTCAGTATTGATAGGCAACGTTTCGGACTTTATCAAGGCTAAAAGTTGTTTTTATTAATCGGACCCTTCATATGAAAAAAATACATATAAAATTGACATAAGATCGAAACTGAAGAATATGGATCCATATAAACGTACATATTATGCTAGGTAACTTACAATTTCTCACGAGATAAACACATTAGCATTTTTTCTCTACCTGAAACATTAAATTATACACTTTTTTTTACATTTTGTCGAAAATAAAAATGAATATTCTCGAAATTTATTTTCTCCCCTTTCCAAATAGCCGCAAATAAAGTGAAAATAAGTATATTTTACCATGAAATAAAAAAAATTCCCTATCTGAAATAAAATTCCTGGAGATTTTCCGGTGAAACCAAATTCCCAGGTTTTTCCCGGTTTCTCCCGATTTCCCAGTCCGCTAGACACCCTGCTGATGAATTATAAAAAAATTTGAAGAATTCCTGGAGAATTCAGAAAAATTCATGGGGAATTCTGAAGAATTTCAGAGAATTTTCAGTGAATTCGGAAGAATTTCAAAGAATTTCCGGCGGATTCCAAAGAATTCCTGATAAATTTCAAAGATTTCCTGATGAATTCCAAAGACTTCCTGGTGAATTCGGAAGCATTCCAAAGAATCCCTGAAGAATTCTAAAGAACTCCTGGTGAATGTTAAATAATTCCTGGTGAATTTCAAAGAATTCAAAGTGTATTCTGAAGAATTCGTGGTGAATTCCAAAGAATTCAAAGTGAATTCTGAAGAATTTCTGGTAAATTTTAAAGAATTCCTTGTGAATTCCAAAGAATTCATTATGATCCTGTTACTAATACGTATACTGTTGGAATATAAGCATTAAATAAATGAATAAATGAATTCCAAAGAATTCATTTATTTATTATTTCAATTCTTTGGAATTTACATTGAATTCTTTGGAATTCATTTATTTATTTATTGCTTATAACCCAACAGTACACGTAATAGTAACATGATCAGAATGAATTATTTGGAATTCACAACGAACTCTACCGAATTCACAAGGAATTCTTTGGAATTCACCAAGAATTCTTCAGAATTTACTTTTAATTTTTTGGAATTCACCAGTAATTTTTTAGAATTCTTCAGAATTCATCAGGGATTCTTTGGAATTCATCCGAATTCACCAGGAAGTCTTTGGATTTCATCAACAGGTCTTTGAAATTTATCAGGAATTCTTTGGAATTCGTCAGGTATTCTTTGAAATTATTCCGAATTCACCAGGAATTCTCTGAAATTCTTTAGAATTCACCAGGATTTCTTTGAAATTCTTCATAATTCATCAGCAAGGTGTCTAGCGGACCGGAAAATCGGGAAAAATCCGGGAATTTGGTTTCACCTGGAGAAAACCGGGATTTTTTTGCAAAAATTAAAGAAAAAGTGTATAATGTAATGTTTAAGATAGGAAAAAAATGCTAATGTGTTTATTTAATGAGAAATTGTAAGTTATCTAGCATAAAATATACGTTTATATGAATTCATATTCTTTAGTTTCGACCTCTTGTCAATTTTATATGTATTTTTTTTCGTGTAAGAGGTCCAATTAATAAAAAAATCTCTTAGACTTGATAAAGTCCGAAACGTTGCCTATCAATACTGAAAGATGTTTTTATTAATTGGATCTTTCACACGAAGAAAATACATATAATACATACGTTATTGTAAACAAAAAATCTAAAATTGGTTGGGAAAATGAAAAATATGGTCGGGAAAAAACCGGGAAAAAACCCGGAAATTCAAATGGCCTAATCGCTAGACACCCTGATCAGGGATTTTTAGGAATTCTTCCGAATACACCAGGAGTTCAGAATTCACCTTGAATTATTTGAAATTCATCAGGAGTTCTTTGGAATTCTTCAAAATTTACTTTCAACGAGTATTAAATGTCAAAGAATGACAATAAATTCATGGTAAATTCCAAAGAATTCAAGGTGAATTCTGAAGGATTCCAAAGAATCCCTGGTGAATTCCAATGATTTCATGGTGAATCCCGAAGAGTTCATTGTGAATTTTAAAGAATTTATAGTGAATTCTAAAGAATTTCAAAGAATACGAGGTGAACACCGAAGAATTCATAACTAAATTCCAATGAATTTAGGACGAATTCCAACGAATTCATGATGAATTCCAAAGAATTAAAAGCTCTGTGAAGCTTCACTACATGGACTTACGGTTTTTTGAATAGTACGCATAGGTTTAATATTAATTTTATATAATTAATTTAGGATGTATGGCATCTAAAATACAAATATTCCATCTAAAATACGAGTAAGTATTTCAGATAAAATACACAATTCTTAAATGTATTTCAAATAAAACACAAAAATACTTAAATCTAGTTTGAATCAGTATATCGCTCTCGAAGGAAATTACAGTAGATCCGGAACGCATTCTTTATTCCGGTTCGGTTCCGGCCCAGAACGGGAACACGGAGCCGGCCCAGGTGGAAAAATTATGTATGATCTATGCATAATGAACTATGGGTAGTCACTATGCTAAAAATTATGCATAAATTATGCACATTGAATAAATTTGAAGTTATCAAAATGTTGGAAACAGTTAAAAATTAGTTATCATTTGTTTGCAACATTTTATGCATAATTTGTGCATAATTTTTTGCATAGTGAATTCCCATAGTTCATTACGCATAGATTATACATAATTTTTCCACTTGGGAGAACGAGATCGGTAGGACCTGGAACGAGGAGAGTGAAGTGTGGTTCCGTTCCGGAAAGGAAGGAACGTAGCACCGTTTCGGTACCGGAACCGAATTCGGAACGAGCTCCGAAACCGTTCCTATAAAGAACCGGAACCGGTGCCGGAACGTTCGACTTTTCATTCCGATTCAAACCCCTGCTTTTTTGGATTAATATTGAAGAAAAGATATGAAGATCACAATATTGAAATATTCAATTTAGTGAATCGCATTTTGCAAAGCGTCGCCTTTTTTTTTCTCTTTTGCTTATATCCCTAGGTCGTCAACCTTTAAAGCGATGAATTGTCCCGGTACGAAGTATACCTTTCACACGAGAGCGACCGGGTTTCCCTCTCGAAAGGGTCGACCACCGGGCTGGACATGCAACCGACCTGTATGAAGGTGGAACCGATGTCCGCCGTGCAGACGAGTGGATTCTTCAGATAAGATAAAATACGTCCAACAACCAGAGCTGCTGCACTCTTACTTTTTCCTTTTTTTTTTCTCCATGTAACCGACGTTTTAATCTAAGTCACGAACTACCCTTTGAAAGTTTCGTAAGAGAAGAACCAGTCTTGAAGACGTTTCTCCAGATTTCGGGAAAATTATTACCTCCTGGAAAGCCGAAAGGTTTTAGGAAATTTCTTTTGGATGTGATTAGAAAGTGGCTTCAGTGTGGTTCCGTGTAAAACTTGTACTTTTCTCCACTACTTCAAAGGTCGCTCTAGTGATTAGAGCGAAAGCTAGCTGTTTCGATAAGGGAACGTAAATTAGTCTATCGATGAGAGCTTAGAATTTAAAGTTATCTACTCACGTCCTTGCTTTGGAATCTTGAAAGTAACTTACAGTCTTTTCCAGTATACCAAAAGAAAAATGTAGGATGACGTGTGATAACGCTTTAAAATGTATAGAGACAGTCTACTGCATAAGATTTCAATAATTTACGTATACATTGTGGTATATGATAAAATAAATGATTGATGATAAATGATGAATAAATAATTGATGAATAAAATAGCAAATAGAATATTTCTAGTAAAGAAGTAATAAATAAAACATAAATTTCAAACCTTGAACTAACGTTAATAAATATACGTAACTATACAGTGATAATATATGTTTGTAGGAGATAAAGAGAAAAAATTAACTTCCTTTACGTGACATTTCAATACAGAACTTGATATTATACATAATCTCATACCGAAAGCACGTAAATGCATTTCAAACCACACCATATAGCGACACTATACTGACGCAACTTGACATAATTACTAAAACTGATTTCTCATAAAATATCCTCGCAATCACATTCGTTCAAGCGCTTTCTTCTCTACATCTTACGTAATTTGCATGTGCAACGACATTAATTACAAACATTTCAATCACACTCCAGCAAAATGGCGCACATGTCGCTCATTAAAAAAAAATGACATTACGACACTGGTTTTCCTTGTACAATTCACATAATAAAGATTGAGTGTTCGCGAAACAATTGGACTGGAACGTAAATCTCGATTGAACTGAAAATAACCAATGGTTTTTTTTAATTTAAAAGCAGCTACCAGTTATTGTTCGCAGTTTGCCAGTGGATAATCAGAAATCATTTGATCAAAAAAAGGAAAGGTCGAGGGAGATTCGATGTAGATTCACAACGCGTAACGGTTCGCGTAACTGACTTGGCGACTTGTCTACCATTGAACTGATAATCCGATATCGATTCTTCGAATGCGAGAGCTAGAAGCCTAGGTCAAAGTATTTTATACAAGCGGTAACGAATGGACCTATCGGTGACGATAGTCAGATCATCTTATTCTGCAATCGTTTATCTCTTCACGCGCTTCTTGCATACCTGAGATGCATTCTTAAAAGAAAGTCCTGCTGTAAAAGTATTACTGAAGTATTTATTGACTCTGGAGTGTATTTAACACTCAAGAACTTTTGTTCTCACAAAAACCATTAAGCTACTTTGAAAATTAATTATCAACTAACAATTTTATTCGCAACTGTTAAGGGATAGTAAAAGAAAATACTGAAATATATTTTAAGTGAATACAAAAAAATACTATAAGTATATGTATGTATATAGAATTTTTAATACACTTCATTATA
>JBAGKK010002656.1:0-12563 GCA_037177015.1 Euceroptres primus | reverse complement strand
TATAAATGTTATAAACTTAATCATTTATTTAAAATTGATGCACACATTATAAAATAAGAATATATATCAAATAATTATATTTTGAATGAGATATGAAATTATTTGTTATTACGACTCGTGATCAAAATTTCATATCTCATTTAAAATATAATTATTTGATATATATTATTATTATTTTATAATGTGTGCATCAAGTTTAAATAAATGATTAAATTTATAACATTTATAAAAATTACATTTGTATGAAAAAAACTCCGAAAATGTGAGTTTATCATTGGAAAAAAGCATATTAAATGTTTATTATCGTATAATTGACCAAATATTTACGAAGGAATTAAATGTATAAACATTTAAATAATTATAAAGCAAAAAAATAAAAATAAAAAAATCCAGACGACGAGAATTGATCCCGCAATCTCTGCGTGCAAATCGGGCGCTCAACCGCTAAGCTACTCAGCCACTTGGAAGACGGCTTTTCAAGTTCATAAGACTACCGTCAATTTTTTTAAAGCCGTTTTTCTCAAAACTGGCCAAATATTGGGTTCTAGGAATTTTACAACTTTACTTTAAAGCCATGACCTTTCTTTACAAAAAGTATGAATCAAAACAAAAAACACCACCTCTGACGTTCCCCTTGTAAGTTTAAATTTCAACTTAGTAATATTTTTTAAAACCTTTTCGCACTGATGGTTATTGAACTTATTATCATTTAATGAGAAAAAAATATATTTTTATTTTCTTCAGATTTTTAGAAAAAAATTTATGTCATACTACTGAAGTATCGCGATCTTGAATTTGAATTTTGTTGGAACAGAATACGTTTTGAATATCAACATTTTTTTATTCTCATTCAGCATCCCCATATTTCGGAAGCAAATTTTTATTTTTACAAAAAACTTGATATTCGATTTTTAATCACTATCTAAAGCCAACTTGGAAAATCTATGAAATTTTAATATGAAAATGCTCTGTCGATTTTTTAGGAATTGGATTAATTTTTTACATTAAACTTTGTTTAACCATATTCAGAAACATCTCTGCAGCATGTTTTAATTGTTTTTTAAACTGATAATTGAATTTTTTATAACAATCCGCAACCGAACCTGTTCCAATTTAAGATTAGTGGCACTTTAAAGTTGGATAACCTTAAACATTTTTGGCCTCAATTGAGCAGCACTTTAGGTTAGGAGTAGATTTTTCTTTCATTTTTAAATAGTGATTTCGATTTTCCAGAATGTTTTATCATTTGTTTTAAACGTTCCCATTTTGTTGGTTATCCCCTTCTATATTGCCACCCTTCAGTTACTTTTAAGCATCGTAAATTTAAACATTTGTCGATTTTAATTAACCGAGACGTAATCTAGAATGTCTGCATTAACCTTTAAACTACCGTCCGAAAAATTGATGGTGGTATAGTAATTACATAATTTTTCACGTCCGTGTAGCCATGTTTTTCTATTTCTAAGGGTCTCAAGATTCCATTTTTCTTTATCCTAAACCAAGTGGAGAGTACGCCGACTTCTTTTGTCATGCCAACAATATTAACGAAAGTTGACGAATGTTCTGTTTCTTTCCACGGTTTTTTGTTACTATAAGCAGAACCTAAAATAATTCCTACATAAAACCCTTCGTTTTCTGGAACTTTAAAAAGACGCCAATCTAGAACATGAAGTTCATCTTTTTCTTTAATGCAGTCGTCAATGACTTTGTTTTTTTTAAAAGCCTCAGCATCTCTCACTCTCTGCAATCTATCACTGCTTAATTTGATGTACTGTTGTTAAGCAACCAACATATCGATGATTTTCATCAAAAGAAAATTTTAGTTTAACTTTCCAACATCAAAATATGAGTTTTAAACAAGAAGTAAATTTTCTACAAAGATACTCGAATTTTCAACCTAAAACAGTTTAAATGAAAGCAGTTTTATTCGAATGTGATAATTAGCTTATTGTCAATTAAAATCTTCTTTATTATGCGTAAAATAAATATATATCAGCAGGTCAAACATTAATTGAATACTCATAAGTTCGAAAGAGTGAGCGAGAGTTCGAAAGAATGAGCGAGAGTTCGTAAGAGTTGAGAAGAGTTAAGAAGAGTTCAGAAGAGTACAGAAGAATTTACGTGATTCTCCCTGAGTTAGAGCGATTTCCTAAGATTTGGGAAAATTTCTCACGATCTGGCCGGATCCTAAGAAATTTCTCTTGACTTGTCTGAGTGAGGAATGACTTTTCACTCATTTTCACTCAGTGAATAGCCCCTCGCCGGGTATCGATTGTGAGTTTGACGTGTCGCTCCATCGATCCCCGACCGTTGAACGAGAGAGAAGTGAGATCGTGAGCTCGACTTATCGCTTCATCTCACTTCTACTCCATACCCCGTCGAACGAGGAGACTGAGTAGGGTTCCCAACTTGGGGCTCTCCGACGTATCCCTGGAGGGACCACACAGTAGCTCACAACTAGCGGCTCCTGTGTTCCCACCGACTGAGTTTCACACTCGAGGAAACCTCTGCTGAACTTCATCAGGACCCTCTGCCACCACCACTCAGGCCAACATCCTTAAGAGACTCCAGGAGCTCCTGCCCGAGAATCCTCGTCGAGGCTACCTCGAAGAGGAGTTTCACGAGATGTTCGCGGGAGAGAAGGATCACTAATTCCTACTCTCTTCGCCGGCATCAAGTTTTAGTGAAATTATGCAGTTCTTTGAATTAAATTCTTTATCTTTATCATTCAGAATATGTTGGGAATAATATAGACTACCAATTCCCGTAGATAAAAATAATCAAAAGTTATAAATACATCAGGGATAAAAGAAATTTGACGTTCTTCGCTGTTTAAAACTGCAATATGCTTGCGATAGCTGGATTATTTTTTTATTGTATTCAAATTTTCAAGATAAACTATTAGTAGCTTACACAAACTCTTAGGCTCCGTTTATTTTTAAAATTAAAAAAAAAATTTCGGCCCACCATAACCTAGAGGGTTTGTTCTGGATTTAAAATGTCGCGGAACGTTCATGTATGTATTTTTCATATTAATGTTATCGATTTTGCATAGTGAACGCAAATCTCCAACCTAACCTCCAACATGGGTGATTCTTTAACACACAGTTTATCATCAAATTATGCAATTGTGTAAAAATAATTTCATTTTCCGCACGAAGAATGGGCACTAGTACTACGTACTAGGTGTGATAAAAATTTATTTAAATTTTTTAAATTTACTTTTCGTTACATCAAGGTATTTAATTAATCAATCTTAATCTTTTTTGATTAAAAAAAGGTGTATTTCATTACAACCTTCAAATCTAGATTAAATTTTCTTAACTGCAGTCAAAATTGAAAAAATAAAATCTAAAACGATTTTTGAGAAAAATATAAAACACATGCATATTTAAAAAAATCTTATTTTCGGATTCCTGAATTCGAATTCTGTTGAGGAATGTCAAAAAATGAAGTTCGAAAATTTTCATTGTTAAAAATCTATTCCCATATGAGGAGATAATATTTTATTCGGCAGTATTTAACCCTACTGACACATTCCAATACCTTGGAAATGAGTAAATAAACATTCAAAAACTGAATCCATCTACAAATTTCACAATATAAATTGCTTTCAGCCACAAACCGGAATCTACGGATATCACCATAGCTGATTTCGATGGAGCTCTATTTCATGTATCGAATCTAAGTAAAGACAAGTCGAAAATTCGAGTAAGTAAAATAATTTTTTTATAATCTGTCTAGCATTGCTTTACAGATAAAGTGCTAAAATAACGCTTTCTTTTACATTTTTTAGATTAGTATATTGCTCAAATTTTACAAACAGTTGCAAGAGCATGGTGCTGATGAGTTGCTCAAACGAGAGTATGGTCCTTTTCTTACAGAAGTGGAAAGTGGTGAGAATAAAAAAATCTGTTTTGTAAACGTATTAGTTACTCGTTAAGACAGAATTACTTAGCTAGTATTTTAAATCAATTTAACTGGAATTATATGTCGTTAAAACAGAATTACTTAGCTGGTACTTAAATCAATTTAATTGTAATTAGATGTTATAACAGAATTACTTAGCTAGTAGTTAAATAAATTTAACAGGAATTCTGAAATTCGAGGAAATGAAGGTAATGGTAATAATTGCCAATGGTAATAATTGTTTATGTTTATAGAGTTTCGTATACGTTTTGTTATACATAATGCCTGGCGTTTCCTCAGAAAATGTAATTTTTTCGTCCTACACGTTTATGCACATTTCTCTTTGAAGGCCGATATCGGAATAGAAATTGAATCGGCGAAGGGGCGAAATATAAATGTTCAAATTTATCGAATTATTTTAAAATAATTTTCAAAACGTATTTTTTTTTAAGTTGAATACGTCAAATCTAAATCTTCAGTTTGAATTAAAGAAACGTTTCTTTCTAATTTTTGGAAATGCAACGAAAGGTGGAGGATCCATAAGGTCCGATTTTCGCCCCGAGTGTAATAGGGTCGGCTGTAGTTGAAATCACATCCACTATGGCTAAGGCAGGAAGAAAAAGATATTTGACTAAAAATAGTTTCCTAATTGGGTAATAACATAAAAAACTCGTTTTCTTACACTACTTTCAGAAAATTTGGATACACCTACATTGACCGTTTGAAACAGCATGCTTCACTTCAAAGGCTTTTGTGCAGAAATTGAGAGTACGACTTTCATGAACCATTTGAAAGTTTAAAAAATGTATCGAATGCGCTTATATCTAAATCATTCTAATAAACGAGTTGAAAAATATTTGATTTGGAAGTCAAAGATTTCTTCAGCGAAATTATTATTTTGAAATCTTGCGTTCAACCTCGGTGCCTTATTTCCTCAGTGCCTCACGATTACTTACTTGAAATTCTCAGAACATATAAGATCTGTCCAAGCGTGATTCAATTTCTGGGTCACGCAATGACCCGTTGGTGCACGGGTACCGAAGATTTCCGTATCCTTGAGCATTACGACAGGATACTTCCATGGAAATTCTTTTAGTGCACTGCGGTTCTACTTAGGGCTGAACCCACTTAGTAGGACACTTAAAAACACGTTCTACTGTTTCAGCATTAAAAAGGGCAGAGGAGAATGCGACCTCACCCATATGCTTCACATGAGTGATGAATTCAAATGGTGGGACCATGTTCTACAGCTATGAAAGATAGCCTTACGACTGCCTTTGTCGCCTAAAAACCATTTTAGAGACTAGTCTCAATTCGGCCAACAAGGTCAAGGCCATAAACACCTTTGCGATTCCCCTTCTCACGTACTCTTTCGGTCTAACACCGAATCATTCGCGTGGAGATAACTAAATACCGAATGCACCATGCATGTTCGTCATGTGAGAGGATAGACCTACCATATTCTGATGGGGGTAGAATTGTGTTGGACGTCCGTTGATTCTATATATCACAGGCCACACAATTGACTGCGTTCTTTAACAGTCTAATACAGGAATAGATGCCTTTCTACAAGTACGTTCCAGAAGCAGTACTTAAAAATAAACATCATCACCTATACTGGGACAGGACTATTCAGACGGACCACACTGTAGTTCACAAGAGATCGGACATTGTGGTGCATGATAAGCAGTCATAATAGTCCGAATCATCGAAGTAACGGCCACCATCCATCCGATCGTGATTTTCACCACGAGGAATGTCCACGCGAAGTGCACAAAACATTTGGAGGACCTGGGAGTTGGCATGGCGGGCAGTGACCCAAAATGTGGTTTTACTTAATACCTTCCGCATAGTGTGCGGTTTTCTTAGGCTGGTTTCACAATAGGTCTCGAAAACGTCGACGTTTGACGCGACGTGAATGAACGAACGGGCTATTGCCAACTGTCGCAGGGTATGTTTGGCCGCTCGAATTTTTCTGTGCGACCGAAAACAGATGGCAACAGCCCGTCTGTTGAATAGAATAGAATAGCCTATTGTAGAACCAACCAATAAGAGAATTGTGGAAACTGACAATAAGAGAGCTTTCGAAACCGCCTTTTGGTCTGAAGCAGAAGATCATTCCTGACGGGATACTCCATTTTTAATTTTTGACAATTTTTAAATTTTATGTGTTCTTTAGGCTCTGGCTATTAAATTTTAATGCGTATTGTGTTCGTCGGAAATATATGTTGTCTCTTGTGGTTTCAAAATTCATTTTAATTACTCAATGGCTGCTGTACTTGACTTATTGTTAGTCCGTACTATCTGTCCTACAACTAGGTCCCTTCTGGGCCTGTGAAAAATAAAAATAGATAAAAATAAAATTCACCTGAATGAAAGTTGTTGAATTGTTCTTGAAATCAATAAACATTAGGTTACAGTGTAACAGTGGTGGTAGACCTGGAAAATTTACCTGAAGACTGGGAGGCATTGGTAAAGAAAATAGGACTGTTGAAGAGGCACTGTTTTGCGAGCGTCTTTGAAAAATATTTTGATTTTCAAGAGGCTTATTTCGATTCACCAGAGGATAGTACCAAACTCCAGAAAAGGGCAGTCATTGAATATCGAGACCAGGAGTACATGTAGGTATCCCGAATTAGGATTAGTAATCGGGTCGCCACTGAAACTTCTGTATGCACTGAGAGGTCTCCGACATAACTTTTTTGTAAAAGGTCCAAAAAAATTTTCCTGATTACAAATATCTTGAGTATTTTTTCGAAAAACGGAGCAGTTTTTGTTTCATCAATTTTTTTAAACAAAATGTCGCTATTTATGAAAAACATTCTAATATTATTTTCATGAATTAAGAGCAAAAATAAAGCTTTTGGTCTTTTACACTTTTTTTTCAAGACACACCGTTTTTAAGTTACAGCGCCATAAACATTTGTCAACAAAATTGACATCGTTGAAGGATTATATCCAAAAAACTATTCCTTAAAATCATTTGAATCTTGTGCACAGGCTGTTTTGAGGTCAGAGCTCTTGGCAGAAAAAATAATTATTCTTATTGTTTCAAAATTCTTTTCATAAATGATTATCAAAAATTGGCTATTTTTAAGAGGAAATTTTCTAGAATTTTAATTTTTCAACAAAACATGTTCCAGGACTGACTGGTGTTATAATTTTGTTTAACACTGTTGCAAAAGGTACACCTACCACTAATAACATTGTTTTTTGTTCACAAACTCCTTTGCATTATTATTTATAATATTTGTTATAATCAAAGCAGTAAATTAACAGAATTAATGTGTTTAAAATTTGTTTGTTACGCTTTAGCATTAAGTAAAACTTTTTACTCTCTTGATATTTTCTCGTACGATGAGCCATTAGTTATCTACAGCCTTATAAACAATCTATTTTTGATTAGCCTATGAGTACGTACTCCTAAAGGCCACAATTTTAGAGGTATTCTCGATAACTTTTTTCATCACATTATTCATACCTTACTGAGGATAATTATCTTGGACATTGTTTTCAATATCCGCTCCTCATTTTTTATAACAATTTTTATAAACAAATACACTCAATTAGAAGAATTAATTTTTTAAGAATTTTTTTATTAAACTTTGGCACAAAATAAAACTTTTTATTCTCTTGATATTTTCTCTTACGACAAACCATTATGTATCTACAACCTTATAAACAATGTATTTATTATTAGCCTATAGGGGAGAGACGTCGAATGTGGCGCAGCAGCTAATGTGGTGCACTCGTATTACAGGAAATTAACACATTTTGGAAAAAGGGTGAAAACCTAATTGAATGAATGTATGTATTCAGTGATTTTGGGTAAAAAAAAATTAAATGAATCAAAGCAATTGCCAGAATTTTATTAAGCAAAATGTGTTTTTCATGTTCTGCATCTATCAGAAGTGGACAAAAAACGAATGAAAACTGATAATATATTATTATTTGGAATTTATTGAAAAATCCCGCATATCAGTTATTTTGAACCTTTCCAATGCTGTAACGATACTCATAAAACTAAAATGAATTGTTTTTTACGTAAAAAAAAAGTTTATTTATGTTGCATGCACGCGCATCTAATGTGTCGCACCAGCCATTTTCAATGGTAACATAGCTAACAAAACTAAGATATTTTTTACATGCCTCATATCTTATTACAACGATATCACTTTCATTTTTGTTTCTATGCAGAGTTACATGTTATGTGCGCCACATTCGACGCCTATTCCCTAAGTTCTCTTGCAGGCCACAATTTTAGAGGTATTGTGTCGATAACTTTTTTTCATCATTTTAGTTTTACCTTCCTGAACATCCTGATCTTTGGCATAATTTTCAATACTCGCTACTAATTTTTTATAACATTGGTTTTAAACATTTGTTCAGTATTAAGATATCTGTTTCTTTGTTTTTTTTATATATTTTTGACTCACACTGCAATAAATTAAATATATATTTTAAAAAAAATGCATACCCTTACGGCAGTAAATTTTACTATCAAAAAATTAGCCTTGTCAATTATAAATATTAAAAGCAAAGAAATATATTGTTTCTTAGGTTGTTTGAAATAGTAAGTTTCTTTAATAATTTATTGGCCATCCGATATAGTGATGGAAGATTTAGAGGAAGCTTGTTTAAACAAATTAGGATTTTAAGTTCCCTTTTACAATAGATTTGTAGATGATACTGTTTTGAGTGTGCCTACGGATAAAGTGGAAGAAACACTAAAAATATTTAACTCTTACGATAAAGATTTGCAGTTTACTTATGAATTAGAAGAAAATAAAAAACTAAATTTTGTGGATGTCACATTAATAAAATATGAAAATAATTTCATTACAAATTGGTACAAAAAGCCAACTCATTCAGGAAGGTATTTAAATTTCTTATCATCTCATTAGACTGAGTAAGGATAGGTTGGACAAATTGGACAAGATAAATGTTGTGTATAAATTTGAACGTAAAGATTGTGAAAAAAGATATGATGGACAAACTGGCAGACTTTTGAATTCTTGGGGAAAAAAGCATATAAGTAATTTGAAAAAAGTGAATGAAAGGGAACAAAATTATGAAAAAGCATATGAAACAAACTGGTCACCAAATAGATTGGGAAGGTGTGAAGATTTTAGGAATGGAAAGGAATGAATCGAAAAGAGAAATTTTAGAAATGTGTTATATAAAAAAAGCAAGGTTTGGACGGAGTTTCAAATTTAAAAAAAAAACAGATTTAAACAAGTTTCCTGAGTGTTATGATATATTTTGGAAGAATTTGAATTGTAAGAATGATAGTAAAGGAAACTGTTTTATCGATGTAGCCCCAAATTGTATAAATGTAGAAACGAGGCGATCTATCTAATTAGGTTAGTACAGTCGGACTCCGAATTTCTGAACTTTTCGGGTGGGGGGGTGATTCTGGTTATCGGGGTCACTCAAAGGGGAAGTGAAGTTGCGCAGTAGGTATTTGCGCATACACGTATGTATACAAGTATGTGTTGTAAACTGTCTGCGCAAGCGTGCCCCCTCGTCTGGGAGCACCAGATGAGGGGAAGTTCAAGAACCGGGGTTCAGAGAGCCGGGTTCCGACTGTAATTGAAAGACGAAATGACTCTAAAGAAGTTAACAAATCTGTGATAAGAATGTTTACGTTTTTAATTTATAATGTTTAATGAATTTATCAAAAAGTGAAAACATAAAATATTATGTATATATTATAATAAAAATTTATGTGTCTGGCACGTGAAAATGGTAAATTTTATGCCTTTGGTCGATACACGGCATCTCTATGAGAGAAGCTATTGTGTACTCACCTTAATCTATCCCTTTCTTTCTCTTTTTCCCTCTTTTTCTCCTCTAGATGGGCACCTGAAAGTGCGGCAGCTCCATCTACCCTCATAGCGTTGAGTACTTTCGAAATATCATCACGTTTTTCAGTGCGGGTGCATTTGAAACCTTTTTTCATGTTTTCAAAAGTTTTATTTTGAGTGTTTTTTTGCGGGCTATAGTACTATTAGTGGAGGAGAAAGGCGGGTTTGGAGAATGATCCTATCCAGAGATTCCCAGATGCGGGAAATTCACATCAAAAAGATATGACGCAGGACAACGAGTCTGTCCGTCGCCACATGCATTATGACGCCGACTCAAGCGAGAGCGACGATTGTCCCCCAGCAATGCGAGCTCGCTACAACAGCAGAACCCGCACCCAACAATTACAAAACCAGATCAATGCCTTGGCAGGTATGTTCACTCGGGGTCCCTTGGATTCTTCATGCATCGAGAATAGAAGGGAACGTCTTCTGCCTGAGCTTCAGAAGAAAAACGTCTTCTGACTGAGCTTTAGAAGGAAAACGTCCAGGCAGCTTTTCGCAGGGTGCCGTGTAGTTCGGAATATCTTTTCGAAAAAAAAGGATCTAACACATCTGATTCAGTTGCTAGGAGGTTTTCAAGAGTTGGTTGAACACGCCAGATTATATGGCGCAGGGTGACTGCTGGACCGGAAAATGACCGGAAATTTTTCAAATTTCTAATGAAAAACGATTTCAATTTCTTAAAAATGTGTTACATAAGGTGATTTGCTAATATGTTATATTATGAAATTAGAAATTCTCGCCTCATTTGTGCAAAGCGAGCAAGCAACTTGAATTCAATCTTAGAAAATGCACGAAAAAGTGCAGAAGTCATTGATCAAGAGATTTAAAAACTGATGAACTAAATAAAACTTATTATTATAGAAATGTTAGTACGATAAAGGTAAAATATATCGCGCTTAAAGATAACACTCTGTGATCTCATTTCGTTTACAAAATGTAAATGCTTATATATTTTAATCTCACACTTTAGTCACTAGGGATTAGTTGAACTTAAAATATTTATATTACATAGATTTAAAACATACGCTCTCGTTTAACTCACAGTGACATTTCATTATATAAAATAGCCTAATGTTACTTTTAGAAACATATAAAAATGTTCGCTCTAAAAGCATTAATCACTAGGGCTTAGTTGAAAAACTTCCATTTGCACTTCTTCAATAATATAAACTATTTTTATGTTAAATTAAAAAGAAATTCATGTTTGTATGTTCAGAATATTAAATGAAAAACATTTTAAAACCTCCAGGAGGTGCTTCGCAGGCTCCGAGGTACATATATGACCGATACGATTCACGCCGCGGTAATTTCACCTTCAGGAGGGGAACAAAAAGAGCACATCTCGATTTTAAGTCCGCGGATTCTTTTCGTAAACAGCCAAACGACAAATGACTATCACTCACTTCCGGTATTCTCGGGAGGCCAGCTATCTCGTTTCCAGAAGAGATGGAAAAAATGACTATATACTAATTTTCCATTAATTTGCAAATTGGCTTCCTGTACACCTACGATGTTATGCAGGAGAATGTTTTATGTTTATTGCAAACATTTGCAGCACTATATCAATAATTATTATAAATTTAAAAATAAAATTTACCGAGTATATTTTTATTTTATTTTTTTACGCTACATATTTTATTCCTTATTTCACTACGATTATGTAAAAAAATGCCATACTGAGACACCTTGGGCAACACTTCCATCTAAGGCCCAGTAGGTGGACACCAACTATTCGTATTTTTATTCGTTAATAGGTAAACGGTTCGATTTGTATTTTTTTTAATCTATGGAGATTCTTTTTTTTTTGCATTCTACAAGGTATAAATGTATTGTTTTTACGTTTCATTTGCAATTTTTGCAATCGTTCTTTTTTTTTCTTGAAAACAACTTTTTTAAAGTTGTTTGAAGTTCGTCCTTGACGAGCTTGCATTCTTCGATTACCGATTACAAGAACTAAGCATAAGTAATATTTGACAGACCTGGGACGAACACTTCATAGATTCTGAAATTCCCGGTGCAGTGGTGGTAATATGGGTGTGAAAACTAATGGAAAACTTCCGTGCAAATGAAATGAGCGTATATGCATTTCAGATTAGACGTCTATCACTTTTCTGAATCTAAATAAAAATAACAAATACCTATCTTTCCAGTTAGATTTGTAAACAGCTATTTTTCTTATCGTATTGCAAAATACATATTCCTAATTATAAAACTAACCCGAAAGAAAGGCATTTATGAATTTAACTTGAGGTTTAGGAGAGTGAAAAGAGACTAATCCAAAATGCAGATGCGCCCATTTTCATTTGCACGGCAGAAGGATACAAGCTTGTAGATCGTAGAGGGTCATCAGAGAAAAAATATAATGCACTCTTTGTTAAGGACGAACTTCAAACAACTTAAAAAAAAATTGTTTTCGACAAAAAAGAACGTCAAAAGACTGTAAATGAAACTTAAAAAACAATACACGATAAGCCCCTTTCAACTTCAACCTAAACTTCTTACTCAACGCCAGTTTTTTGCAGGATTTATTTCTCTGATGTTGTCCGAATATTTTTAGTGAGAAATTTAAAAAATCGATCGAGCCCTTTTTTTGAAAATTGAAATTTTGATTTTTTGAGATTTCTTTTCTTATAAAAAATTTTAATTATGTGGACTTTGTCATAAATAAAATATCTAGTAAAAAAGTTCTTCTAAACTTTTGTGTCAAACGAAAACTAGGTCTTCTATAGAGGTTTTTGTAGCGCAAATAGGGGTTTTTTGTCCCTAAGGTTATTGAAAGTTCTG
>JBAGKK010002645.1:0-12566 GCA_037177015.1 Euceroptres primus | reverse complement strand
ATATATGTACATTCATTAACAATAGGTTTAACACTGTGTGCAAAATGTAGAATAGGTTAATCATTTTCCAAGCCTTATCATGTTACTTTTTTAGGCAGGATTTTTTTTCAATCAAACACTGGTGAAAAATTTTTCCGATCTTGCTTTGATTTTTCTGTGTTGTTTAAAAGTTGGATCCTTCAAGTTGAAAAATATTCATACAGGAGCTTTTTAATTCTTCACCCTTTTTTTCAATTTTGAATTTGATCTGTATGGTTTTTCAAATTCAGTCATTCAGATTTGGATGTCTAGATTTTTAAGGACGCTTTTGAATTTGGAGACTCAGGTTTTTATTCTTTTAAAATTTGGGAATCTTTTCGCCATCAGATTTCAAACCATTAGCTCTCATTTTTAGACGCTTTCAAATTTGTGTGCTTTCCATTTTGGACACTTTCAAGAAATAACCACCTACATATTTTCTAAATACAAATATTTGAAAATATTTTTTTAATGATCCTTACTCTCGAAATCGTTCTCTTTTACAAATCTGATTTTTTCTGAAGATTCAAATCTACAAAACTTTTCAGAGAAAATCAGAAAGAAGCTGAAGTTTTAACGTTTAATCCAGTTTTTAACTCTTTCTGCATTTTGCAATTCTTCAAAACTCTGAAGACCAAATTTTTTAAGCATCACTTTCGAAAATCGCAAGGAAAACTCCTTTAAAATTAAATAAAGCTCAAAGAGTTCGAAACATTTTTTTCACCAGAGAGTCAAACTAAATGTCCTTCAGGCCCAGACTCAATTTTGGATTTGTGAAAACATGAGAGTGAATATCAAAGAGACTGTTTAAGAAAGGAATTTCGTTTTTCTTTCAAGAGTACAAAGAAGTATTTACCAGATTTTTGTCTTTACCCATAATGAATCAGAATTTACAGTTCATAGAATTAGTATTATTAATTTAAAAATAGAATTTTTACTTTGCAGTTTAATTATGATTCGAATAACTCACCCCCTTTATCAAATGGTCCGAAGAGGCATATAACAACTATCCCATGAGATAGCTAATTAAGTAATTCCATTTTGTATTAACTTTCGTTAATTTAATTATCTAATCAGCACGCATGTTGGAGGCAGTTATTAACATCTAAGAATTTTAACGAGTTGGGCTGGCTTTGGACAATCATCTGTCGGTTTGATTGACTGAATTGTGTAAATAGCACAAAATTATATAAATCTTTTGCTCGCGAAAATTAGCGAATGTAAAAGGTAAAATAATTGTATCGCTTTAGAATTCAAACTTTTTCAAATTTCAATCCTTTTTTGTTGGAGTTAGGATAAGATTGTATAAAGAAATTGTACGATATCCAGGATGAGATTGTGAATCGACTGTAAAGTCGATTCCAGAAGAAATGTGTGTATACGGAAAAATTCGATTCTTTTTCATTGTATTATAAAATGTAAAGCTTTCTTTTAGACTCGAAACGAGTAAAGTTGTTACTTGTTTGAAACGGTCCGTCTGTTATAATCTTCTGCTGGTCAGACAAAACGTCATTCATAGAAGAAAGCTCTAGTTTTAGCACCCAGTTTAAAAACGCACTATTCTAGAATATCAAAACTCACAAAGCAATTATTTGTAATCTTTGTAGTAGAAGTTTAGATTGCAAGCTACTTTTCTATAGAGAAATTAAACTGCGGCTTTTTATACAGCGTTTGCAGTTTCGGGGACAATAGTTCGATATTTTTAAAGTAGTTTTCACTCTCGATTATCACAGTAGTAGATAATATTTGATTTAGAAACTTAAACGATTTTATAAATGAATTTGGTAATTCTCCAACTGATTTTCGTTATTTTCTTTCATTGTTAAGATTTTATATAAAATTCCAAGACCGAAGTCTCTGTAATAATTTTCAAACTGCGTTATTTATTCAAGACTGAGAGAAAATCAAACGAAAATTAATTTTTGTGATAAATCATGTCTTACAAAGACTGAGAGCCATTGAAATGGTTTAGAAATTTGTATTATTATTATTGAAAAACGAAAAATTATTACAGATTTCTTAGTACAAAGGTAGTTTGTGGACTAATTGTGTATTTATAAATTGAAAATGTACTTAAAATTATTATGAAAAATTTTTAGGAAAATCTGTTGGGAAATTACTAAATGTTAAGTAATCTTTTAGGTAGATTTATTTCGCATATAATTTTGTTACTATAAATTTAACTTTTGTAATAAAAGTTAAGTTTTTCAAAATGGCTATTCGATCGAAGGAATCACTTTTCATGAGAAAATTTCAGTGAAATGCAATTGATTTGAATTGGCAGAAGAGTTTAAACACAAAAAAAGTGTAATGAGCCAAGTCACAACTTATACACATTAGCATTAACTATATTTTGTTTAGCGATGTAAGCAATAAATAGTATCCACCTTGAGGTCAAGTTTCCTTTTCTTTAATTACATTATAATTACAATTATAATTACATAATTAATTACGAAATATTTAATTTATTTTATTAAGAACCCTGATTTTTTTATTACATCTCGCTCTAGAATATCTAGCATCAAAAAAGGAACTGGATCTCATTTTACTCCAAGATTTCTATAAGTAATTCATAATACAGATATATAATATATAGATAAATAATAATACAGATAAATAATATCTAACATCAGAAAAGGAACTGCGTCTTGTTTTATTCCAAGATTTCTATAAATAATTCATAAAGCTAATTAGAATACTATTTTGGGTATCGCTTATTTGAAAAATGCAGATTACAAATTGCCTTGAATTTTATAATAAATCCAAGCATCAATTTTTTCGATTTTTTAAATTTTATACTAGAAAATCATTATCATTTTCAATCAATGAAATTAATCGATAGACGAGTAGAATGTGATATCTAAACAAAAAAGAGTCGTTTACTCCAAAAATAAGTAAGTTTATTATTCTTAATAAAGAATTACTACAAAAGTACAAAATTCGTGAGGTTTTCAGATACAAGACAAAAAAATGTATCTAAAATTAATAATCACAGATCTGCTTGTTTGAAAAGCATATTCTTCACAATGCTTCGTTATCTAATTAAAAAATAAGCACAATAAGTGGCGAATGCAATCCAGTGACTGGCGAATCCGAGTTGAGACCATTTTTCAATTGTGTGTAAATAACTGTATCCTGTCTCCTGTGTTTCTGAGGTATCGAACATGAGACCCAAATACGCTAAATGAAACATCGAGAGAGCTGAAAAGGCCAAATTTATCCCAGTGACCCACCAACAATTTTCAAAGTTTTTTGCGTGTTGACACTGATTTTCTGGGCATTTTTTCGATGATATGCAGGCGTCAAAAGCAGTCGACAATATAGCTCTTAATTGGAATTCTATGTAAGTATAAAAGCCTAAACTTAATAAAACAGCTGCGAGCTGAAAATTCAATCCATGAAGCAGCGAACTTGCGAGATATGTTAACAGGATGCCACCAAATTTACCTAGTTGCCTTCTTCCAGGTCGGAATATGTCTGAAAGAGAAAAATTAAAAGTAAAGAAATAAAAATACTTGATTCAAAACCATAAAATAAATTATTTTAAAACTTACATATTTTTAACCATTTATGCATTGGGATATTCCAGGAAATAACGACTTGAACAAGTGATCTGGGGAATTCGATTTCCATCGGTTTCGTAATTGTAGTTAAACCTTGTGAAAATCCACCTAGAAGTAAAATCGAAGATGCTGTGTAGGAAACAAAGTAGTGAGACATCCTGAACGATAAAGCGTCCCTGTATGCTAGAAGCCATCTAAAAATGTAAGAAATAATTATTAATGTCTGGTGCTTTTGAAAGTTGATCAAGTTTTTATTTGTATTTTATTTGTATATTTGTATTTATATTTATATTTTATCTATACTCACTTTCCGCTATTGTCTGTAAAGATCCAAGTAGCACCACAATTTGATATGCCTATAAAAATAAAGGCTAATACAAAATAACCTATCGTTTCAAGTATCCATCTCAGGTTCTGTAAAAAAAAAATATACAAAATGATACTTAGAAATAAAATTTCCTATTATATCTTGTTTAAAAAAAGGTCTCACCCAAGAACCTTGACGATGGAGTTCGGTGTAATCTTTAAAGGATGTCCAGGGCCCAAATATTGATGTCACTGGACAAACTAAATATCCAGAATACTCCCAAAGTACAGGTGGTTTTTCATTGCTTTCATTTTGGTCCACAGCTATGCTGACTTCTTTCATCACTGCAATCATTACTACGCCACGTATTTTGTGCCAGGATGCTGGGTCCATCGAGAATTCGCTGTAACATTAAAATAATTAATTCCTTAATGATTTAAATTTAATTTAAATATATTAAATGTCAATCCAATGTAATAAGTGAAAATGCAGTAAACTGTTGGTGCAAAGACTGTACCAATATAAAATGATAAAAATACTTGGTAAGAAGACTCCGATTCCACTTAGAAATTTCTTTGATAGTTGTAAATAGAAAAAAGAAGCTATGGTGAATATTGCTAGTAGATGCAAACTTTCGGGAACGTAGTGATAAAGAATTAAGAATCCAATGATGATCGAAATACTGTGCATCAGTGTTCTTGGAATATAAGCTGCAAAAAGAAAAGTTTATTAATTTAATAAAAATGAAGGACGTAATTGTGAATTTAATTTATTAACAGAAATATTATTTTTGTTTTAGATATTTTACTTACTGCATTGTGCGACTATTTTAAATAAAAAAGATGCCACAATCAGGGGAATCAGATGCTCTATTGTGTGATACAAAGTGGGTTTGAGACAGAGATTGTATAAATCTGTTAGAGTTTCTTCCGTGTACTCGACTTCATATTCTTCATCCATATCTTGGTCCAGATGATCGTGGTACTGTTCTCCATAATCATCATCGTCGTAGAATACCAAAGAATCCATTTCTGAGATATGTTTTTGATGCAATGATATCCTAGCAATTTATAATCTTTATCAATCATGCTTTTTAAAAAATGTGCATTGATTCTTTTTCCTTTTCATTCAGCATCCAATATCCATATTGTATTGTGGAATTTGGTAAGAATTCTGCAAAAAGATTTGTTAATTTGAAATTTTCTATTTAAAAAGTTATAGAAAATAACCAATTTTGTTAATTGGTTAATTTAAATTTTGTTTTAAATTAAATTGGTTAATATTTAAATTAAGCTTTTCAAAATCTAGCAAATAGTCTTTTAAGATGTTCTTGAATCTACATATCTACAAGATAGTTTTGTACCAAATTATATAATTAAATGCTTAATATATTGAAGGTAAATTCCTTACATTGTTTAACATTTTTAAACTCCAGAGACACGCCAAAAATTATTTACAAAGGAAAAAAAAACACGTATAGTTTAATCATTTAATAATTAGATGTACGAATAAACAAAGGCAAAACTATCTTTTTCAAAAATTGCTCTTTTACTTACAGCAACAACCAAATTTGCATGCACACACAAAAACTCAAAAAACCACGTTTTTTGACATATTCGATATTAAAAAATATTACAAAAAAGTGAGGTTATGTCAATGGTAAATTCCGCAAATTCTTATACTTTACGGAAATATTTCAATGAAATTTACCTCAAGAACTGTCACCATGACATGATTTTTGCTTTGACAGTAGGTAGGTGTTAAAAATCGTGAAGTGGTGAAAAATAAATACTCTAAAAACATGAAATGTCACACTCAAAATTTATCAGGTAAAAATATATTTAAGACTGAGTTATATTCGTTCGTTAGATACTTTCTTTAGTAAAATCAAGTGAATTGTTAATTGATTAGCCTGCGTAAAGTTTCGATCGAAAAAATTAGGTTATATTATCATTTCTAATTACTGACAAAAAATAAATATTTTCCTAGTATCATGTATTTTAACGAGTGTAAATTTTTCTATTCGAAAGTGAGAAATGTCAGCTTCATTATTTATTTGTAAAATCGAAAAAAACATTGCAAAACTGGAGAAACTACATTTTATATTTATAATGATTGATTTGATCTTCAAAAGGAGACTAAAAACGATAATAAACATTAAAAATTGGATTAAGTCGTGATTTTTCATAACTTATGTAATAAATTTTAATAGAAGAAATGTGAGATTTCATATGCGAGTTATACTACATAAATTAAATTTCATATTTTGTTTCCACAGAAAAGAAAACGTGAGTGACCTCATAGGATTTGATTCAATTTAGTTACAAGCTGTTATTCCACAAGTGTACAAATCCACGCAGCCACAATGACGAGTAAAAGAAGTCATAATTTACGAATCGAAGCAGATATCGACAAAAACCGCGAAGATGGAAATTGGAACAAGGTCATCGAATTAGCCGAACAGTTAAAAATCTCATACCCCAGTAATGAATGTCTCGGGAATTTCCTATGTGGTGAAGGAAGACTTGAGAAATTTTTGGAACAGACACCACCAATCGATGAAAATATAGGAAAGGCTAAAACTGGTCTTGTGGAAACGAAACAATTCTTACTTCTTGCAGCCAGTGAAAAAGATAAACAGGCCTTGGTTGTCCTTGACGCTCATCTTTTATTAGGAAAACTACATTATGCGATGGGAATGTACAATGAAGCTTTGTATCATTACCAGCAAGCCGAATTAGACAATCTAACCGAAAAACCATTACCAAGCAGAAGTATACGAATTGTGGCAGAATCCTACGCTGTTAAAGGTCTCTGTCTCGAAAAACAGCCTCCCAGTAGCAAATCCAAATACAAAATAGTAGAGTGGCAAGAAAAGGTGATTAAATGTTACGAAGTTGCTGGTGACTTGACTCTAGTCTATCTACAAGACCAAGATAAGCAAATTCTTCATCAGCAAAATGGAACCTACACCGGAACCAACACAGGAACCTACGCAGGTACCTATACTGGAACCTACATAGGTAACAACACTGGGACCCATTCTACTCATTCCTCAGTCAACGAGGCAAAATATGTTGGTCCCATTTTAGAAACAGCTTTATACAGAGCTCCTTTACTACATATTCAAAACAAAAATATAAAAGCAGCAGTGAATCGTTACAGAGAAATTTTATCAGCCGTTGAATCGACATCGACACAACGCCTCCGGTTAATTTTGACTCGTCAGTTTGCTGAAGTTCTTACCAGAAATATGAGTGGAGCAATCTACGAACCACCAGAACCTCCTCACAGTTCACCAGGATCTCGAAAAGTCAACCAGTACAACGCCTACAGTGGCAAAGTGGATTCTCCTTGGAAGCCGAAAAAATACATGGGACCCAATATTTTTATTCCAAGGAACAGATACGAGGAAATAATATTGTTGCTTCTCATTAGTGAAGCAATGGCTGTGAGAGATGCAGTATTAAGTCAGTCTCAGGAATTTAAAGAAGCCCGGATCCGAGCATTTGGAAACGCAACTGCTGTCTACGATCTCTTCACAATTGTTTTAGTTCGATGGGAGCAGATTGAAATTTTGCACGAGTCCTTTGAAAGAGCCATGAAATTTTCCCACGAAGAGGTACACGTTTGGCTGCAGTATGCCTTGTGCTTGATGAGTCTTGGAAAACACATCCATGCTTATGCAGTTTTACAAATTGTAAGCAATCTAGCCCCTAATAAAGTCATGTCTTGTTTGCTGGCTGCGAGGCTTTGTTACGAAGAGTTAAATATGGCAGAAGAAGGAATCAAGTGGAGTCAACAAGCTTTACAGAGGGATTCTGGAAATATACAAGGATTGCAGTCAAGATGCCATCTTTACCTTGGAATTGGACACAGTATTCTTGCTGCCAATACAATCATCAGACAAGACAAATCTTATCACACAAGTATGGCTTTTGATTCTTTCCACAAAGCTCAACAAATTGATCCAAATGATCACCTCGTAGAATATTACCTGGCTCATGAACATGCCATGAGTAGGCAGATGAATGATGCCATGATTCATGTGAAAATTGCTTTAAGTCTACGAGCAGAACACATTCCATCTTTGAATTTACTAATTCTTTTGTTAACAGCCCAAAAGCAATATGCAGAGGCTTTGCATTTAATCAATTCCATATTGGATGAGTACCCAGATAATCTCAACTTTCTCTATATAAAAGCTCGATTAGAATTGTATATTATGGGAGAAGACAATGCACTCGTTACGATAAAGCACATGCTCTTTAGATGGAAGACCTTGTATGAAAATCAGGTGAGCACTGATACCAGTGAACAGCACAGCGACAAACGAAGTGAAACCAGAAGTGTCTTTCAACTTTACACTTCAGAGATGTCTGATAAGGATTCCAATTCTCTTCATACCCACTCTCTGGCTGTTTCGAAAGTCGAGCAAGCTTTATCCGAAGTTGCTTCCTCTCTGAGTTCTTTTATGCCAAAGCCAGGACCTCATAAATTATGGTTGTTACAGTTGCAAGTCTGGATTCTTCTAGCTGAGGTCTTTTTGGCCCTGGAGCAAACCTTGGGAGCAACTTTGTCTTTGCAAGAGGCAGCGAGTATTTATCCCTTGAGCCATCAAATTATGTACACGAAAGGTTTGTTGTACGAGTACAAAAGGGAGTTTACAGAGGCGAAACAGTGGAACCAAAATGCTGTTACAATCAATCCTTCTCATATCAAAAGTCTCCAACACTTGGGTCTGATTTATCACTATCTTGGGAGTCAGAGGCTGGCTGAAAAAATTCTGAGAGATGCTGCTAAAATGGATCCGACCTCGCATCAGACTTGGTATAATCTGGGGAAGGTTTTGGAGTCGTTGGGTGAGGTTGAAGCTGCCAGTGATTGCATGGCTACTGCTTTGGAAGTGGAAATGTTGAATCCAGTTTTACCGTTTCCATCTATACCGTTGGCGTTTGAATAAAATTTTATTCTTAACGATATGTTCAAAGAAAAGTTACCTGATGCGCCTTAAAGGCACGTGTTCTTTCTACTCTAAAAAATTCAATGAGAATATAATTTTTTCTTTTTTCTATTGAGCAGTTGTTTTTTATTTTCATTTTTTTAATCATGTGTTTGTTTCTTCATAGACTTTAGTCTAATCTCTGGTGACACTTCTTAAAACAAAAGTCAGTGGCGATAAAAATAGTGAGGGAATTAAATGTGCAGAAATATAGAATGGTGAGGGTAAAATATGTGGGCCTAAAATAAATAATGAGGCTAAAGTGGAAATTTTTTTACTTTCATTCCGTTGATTATATGGAAAGGAAATATTATTCAACTATTTTAGGAAAGATTTTTTTGTATTTGAAAATTTCGATCTTTGCTTTTAATTCTTGTAACTTTCTTTTTTTTTTATTTTGTTATTTTCGTGTAAAGAATAAATTATTTGATAAAGTCATTTTGAAGATATGTAATTAATTGTTAAACATAATAAGAGTACGAATCAGAAATGTAAAGAGTTATTAAATTGTATATCATATGTGTAATATAAATAATATAAATAAATAATGTTATTTGAATAAGCAGAAAATATTTCGCAAATTATTTTCTCTTTAAAAAAAATAAACTTTTTTTTAGACTTTGACTAGTTTGTAAAATATAATAGATTTTAAAATGTAAATTTAAATTTTCCGCTACTAATGTTATGGTAAATACGTAAGTCAAATATCGCTTAGCCATTGTTTGGCCAAATTATTGTAAACGTACCAAAAGTAGTTGGACAGTTGCAAAATCACGATTTAAAAAATTTGTTTTATCGACATTTCATTGCCGTTTAATCATTTCGCGTGCAAAAACATAAAGTGAGTCGAAAAAATAAAATCCGGGACCCTTTTAAACAAATTTACGATTGCAAAATTTGAGGTTAGTCGTCCCTTTCATCACGCGATTCGAAGGTTCCTCGACCCACAAACAGGTTACGGAATTTCATACGATCTCGAATTTATCTTCCTGTTCTTGTTGTGTTGAAATCGAGTGAAAAAAGCACTCGTTTGCAAAGTACCTTCAAGCTTTGTTGTTAATTCTTATGCTACAATTACAAGACAAAGAAGAATGACAACGACGTGTCTCTAACATCGAAACGTGTCATGAACGAGGTTAACTTTCAAATATTGTACTCCAAATGACTGATCAGGATTTTTCCATCAATGATAATCCCGTTCTGTGTGTCAGCTAATGAGTCTGATAATATTTTTTAAAGTGTAGTGACGATTTCGTGGATTTTACGTTCCGGATTAGCTGGCAAATATTGTCATGGCAGACAATTTATTGGGAGAGCTCACGAGCGACCAGACTGAAAAGGTCCTTCAGTTTCAGGTAAAAAGGAACTTTCGTCCTTTTGAGTGACTTTTAAGGCGCCAGTGGATCATGTTTTAATTGTTTGTTCTTTCAGGATTTAACGGGCATCGAGGACCTTTCTGTGTGCCGAGATGTCTTACAACGTCACAACTGGAATTTGGAAGTGGCGGTTCAGGTATGAAAATTTGATATATTTTTAATGATAAAAGCCTAAAGATCTTCCGTAACAATTATTATTTTAACCACGTCTGCATCTTTTTGGAGTTTTAGTAATTGCTAACAAGTCAATCTTATCTCCAAAATGTTTTATAGATTTCAATTTTTGGGGAAAAAATGAAGACATGAGAATGACAATACGGTAATGACCATTTGAAATTGGCCCCTGAATTAGGTTAATTTAACTATTACTTAGGGGCCAACTTTAAGTGGTCTTTAACGAGTTCAAATCAATTTTATAAAAATTAATATTAATAAATTTACCATTTATCAATAATTAAAAGTTGTTTACATTTGAAGAGTTTTTGCTAGAATCTAAATAAAAAGGGTTTCAAAATTAAGCAGAAGATTAGGGATCCCACGCGATAAATTTGTTAAAGAAATCATGTTTTTTTTGCAAAACAGGAACAGCTTAATTTGTATGAAGGTCGACCTTCGATGTACGCACAAGATTCACGGTCGCGACCTCCCGCTGTCGTTGATGACACAACTTCGAGAATATACTTTAGCCCTCCAGGAAGTTCTGCTGGTGGTGGCGGATTTCTCTCCTACGTTTTTTCCATGTGCTACAACCTAGTGACCAGTATTCTGCAATTAGTCTTTGCCATATTCAGGACAAATGTCAGACCTGGTGCGATTCCACTTGCAATAATAGATTTTAATTATATTTTCCAAAATTGAATTTAGATCTGATAAGCGTAAATAGTTCTGTAAACTTTTAGCACTCTACGATTTACTTCAATTTTCAGTATCGTCAGATCCAGTAGAAGATGTAATGAAATTTATCAGATTTTATGAGGAACATTATGGTAGGAATCATCCAGTTTTTTACCAGGGCTCCTACAGTCAGGCTCTTTCTGACGCCAAGCAAGAACTGAGATTTTTGCTCGTTTACTTGCACAAAAATGACACTAAAGAAGTTGAGCAGTGGTGCAGGTAAATCTTCACCATTTGCTTTCTTGTTTGCAAGAATTTTCTTAAGATCAATTCCTGATTCTAGCTGTTCATTATTTTTGCAGAAATACCTTAGGAGATGGAGATGTAATTCGATGTATAAATATGCACACTCTTTTCTGGGCATGTAATGTCCAGTCAGGTGAAGGCTACAAAGTTGCAGAAGCTCTCAAGTCTGGTACTTATCCTTTCCTTGCTCTGATTGTTCTCAAGGACAACCGAATGACTATCGTGGGCCGGTAAGAATCTCAAAATTGATATTGAATCACTTAATTATTAAACATAAAATTGAAATGAATTAAAATGAATTAAAATCAAATGAAATCATCCTGCAATGATTTTCTAATCATTGCAGGATGACTTCTAAAAGGGAATATTCTATTTTTCAGAATGGAAGGCACACCTTCTCCAGAGGAATTAATCGAACGCTTACAAACTCTCATAGATAACAACGAGATCAATTTAATTCAAGCCCGACAAGAACGGTTAGTGAAACCAAAACTGAGTTGAAGTAAACTAGAAAATCTTTATGACTTTTACTAAATATCGACTTGATTTCAGAGCGGAGAGATCGGCAGCTCAGTCGTTACGACAACAACAAGATCAGGCCTACGAGGAATCGTTGCGAGCTGATCAAGAAAAGGATCGAAAACGAGAAGAGGAGCGTCGAACTCGGGAGGCTGAGGAAGCCAAGGAAAGAGAGAAAATCGACGCTCAGGAAATGGAGATTCAACGCATTCGTATGGAAAAGGAACTCACAATTAGTAAAATTCCCTTCGAGCCAGAGCCTTCGAATCCTAACGCTTGTCATCTTCAAATTAAACTCGGCGAAAGAACCATAAAGAGGAGGTTTCTCCTTACGGACACAATTGAAGTACGGTTTTAATGTTTGGAATTTGTAATTTGTAATTTTCTATTATTAACGTATTGAAATATGTTCACAGGACGTCTATCACTGGATATTCAGTCAGCCCGATTCGCCCACAAGTTTCGAAATAACGACAAGTTATCCTAGGAGGATTCTCTACCCGAGTGTAGAGATTGCAACTTTATTTGAGGCTGGACTCACTCACAGGGAAGTTTTACACGTGAACGATTTAGACGACTAACCTTATTTGAAGCGTTGATACACAAAAGATGATAATGTCAAAAGAGAAATAATATATATA
>JBAGKK010002634.1:0-12567 GCA_037177015.1 Euceroptres primus | reverse complement strand
CATCAAAAAACGCTTTTCGAAAATTAAATAAACCATTTACAATTTCTCCTCTCAAAATCGGTGAAATCCTTGAAAATCTTTGAAATCTAGTATTATCTTTTGAAATCAGTAAATATTTTTTGAAATTCATTGAAATCGTTTGAAATCCGTGGAATTCGTTCATATTCATTGAAATCTGTCGGAATCTTTAGAAATCTCTTGAAATTCATTGAAATCTATCCAAATGTCATTAAATCCTTTACAATGTTTAAAAACCCTCTGAAATCCTCTAGAGATCGGTAAAATCCTCTACTATCCAGTAAAATCTTTTGAAATACTTAAAAGACATTTCAAATCTTTCAAAGTTCATGGATATCTTTCAAAATTCTTTAAAATCTGTTACAGTTGTAACATTTTAAAAATTAATTGTTAAAAATCGCTAAAAATCCGGTAAAATCTGATCAAATTCTTCATCAAGCTCTTAAAATTTTCTAAAATCCTTTACAATTCTTGTTTTTCGATTATTTTTAGTGACAATTTTCGGTTCAGAAGACTTTCTATATCAGCGTAAACTACAAATGGGACTTTTTTCTTATATCTGTAATTTTTAAATGCGGTCTCTTAAACTTGTCACCTGACTCTATCTCCTACCTTATCCGAGCCCTCATTGATGCCGGTTCCTCTTCTTTGCAGCTTCTTAAATTTCCTGTTCCTGGCTGTCACAAGCCCATTCGCCGTTAACAGTCTATTTTTTTGTCCAATTGAAAATTTCTGTCTCCTAAAAATTTTGTTCAATTGTTTGATGTTTTTTATAGCAAGTTGAATCCAGTGTCGAATCTCTGAAGTTGTTGCACTTTCTTGTAAAAGCTCGTAAATTTCATCATATATTTGGATTAATTTCTTTAACTGATTGGAATCCATTTTGAGTTTGTGAGAAAACCACTGCAAAAAAAGTATGCTATGAAATTAACAAGTTACACAAATAGAGTTCTAAATGATGTAACTGAATGTCTCACTTTAAATAAAATCAGACGGAGCACCAACCTACCTCAATAAATCTCCAAGCTACTTATCTCCTTCGTGACACACGACACCGAAGGACAGTTAAATAATCTGGCTAGTGTCAGAAACTAACACTAGAAATTATCACAAACTTAGTAAATCGACAAATTGTTCTTTATTTTAAAACTGTTTATATGAAAAATTGTTTATAAGCACGAAAAGAAAACGTTTTGGAATCAAGCTAAGCTTTTAATGAGCTTGTTCACTTTGGATGCTTGACAACAACTGAAAAAATAATTGCGAAGCGCGCCTTTTATAGCCATGTTACCTATGAAATATCTAGAAGCATATAAACATATTTACAGTAATATGACACCGCAATGGACAGGATGTGATAATTACCCACATCAAATTACAATTTGCGCACTAAATAAATAAAGGAATTTTTAATTATATGTATTATTTAGACAGAAAGCAATAAATCATCCTTGTTTTTCTATAAAATATATTACGCAGAATGTGATAATTACCCATATCAGATTACAATTTGCGCACTTAATAAATAAAGGAAGTTTTAATTAAATGTAATATTTAGACAGGAAGCAATAAATCATCCTTGTTTTTCTATGAAATACATTGCGCAGAATGTGATAATTACTCATATCAAATTACAATTTGCGTAGTATTATTTACACAAGAAGCAATAAATCATCCTTGTTTTTCTATGAAATACATTACGCAGAATGTGATAATTACCCATGTCAAATTACAATTTGCGTATTAATTATGTTCATTGGTAATGCAAAATATAATGGAATTTCACCTTGTTTACGCCAAATTAACCTTCAGAATATTCTGGCGATGATGTCATACCTTCGAGAACATTCTATAACTTATCACTAACACGAACCATCGAAGCTTCTCGAGTGTCGGTAACGGGAATCTATATACAGAAGCGCCCTGCAGTATTGCATTATATGATGCAATAAAGTTCTAGAAGGTTCTACATTATAATGAACACGTCTAGGATATAACGTTTTGCAACGTAAAAATATAATGCGTCTTAAAAATAACCTTGAAATTGTTTACGCAAAATATAATGGAATTTCACCTTGTTTGTGCCAAAAGAACCTTCAGAATATTCTGGCGATAGCGAACCTTCGAGAACATTCTAGAACTTAAAACGGACAGGAGCTATCGAAGCTTCTCGAGTGTCGCTAACATGTCGGTAACAGGAATCCGCGTTATATACTGATGGTAATATCGACATCTGCATTACCGACCAAGAGTAATACCAATACCAACTACCGGTAACTTAGGACGGACATGAACCACATTTTAGTACGGACACAAACCATCGAAGCTGCTCTGTCTGTAAGGTAGGAATATATGATTAGAAACCCCCCTGCTATACTACTGTGTTGGAACAAGACTCTCAAAAATCGGAAATAAATGAAAATTTTAGAAAAAGAGAGAAGTATAGGTGATAGGTACATGTCTTATTTTTTATTCATATAAATCCGTATTTCCAAATTTTGATTCGAACAACCTCAAGGAGGAATGATCCACTGACATAATCTCATACTAAAGAACGGGTTTTAGAACCAGCAAACATAACCAAAATTAATTTTAATGCATTATGGAAGAGGGAGCAGTACATTTCTTATAGAAAATTAGTTTGTGTCAGAATTATTTGTCTAATAATAGTCATTTGACATTTAGAGTTTTTTCTTTAATCTTCTCAAACAATCGTAATTTTCATCCAACCTTAATGAACAATAGTTTATTTTGTTCATTGGAACATTTTATACAATTCTGGCCATTGAATTTTATTAAAAATCATTTATTTAGAAAATATAAATAGACTGTAAAAATTATTTTTATTTAACAATTCCTAAACAAATTATTTTTAATAAAATTAATTTTGGTTTTATTTTTTCCAGTTCTAAACACCGTTTTTAGTCTGAGGTTATACCAGTTGGTCATTTCTTCTTAAATTTTCGGAGCTCGAAGGAATAACTTGTTTTATCCTATTCATCATCCGTATCACCCCAATCACCTTTATAAAATCATTCAGTTTCATATTAACATTTCTGCTTCTAATAACCTGCACGTTTTGCGGCGAGTTCGATGATTATGGAAACCACTTCAAAATACTTACCGAGATGAAATCGTGAACAAAAATTTTCCACTTTAAATAAGCTATATTTTATCTTCAATCTATATCTTATTCTTCTTGCTGATTCTTATTTGCTGATTTATGATTCTTACATAATATCCTGAACAATGCTATCGACAGTCCTATTCTACTTTCAGAATTCAAATTAAAAGCACCTACTAAATCTCTACGATCTAAACTACTTTTTTATGTACCTCATCACCGTACCAACTACGGAGCGCATTTCGCGATGTCAAGGATCTATCAAGAAGCTGATTCTATTATTGTAAAGTTTAACAACGAAATTGACTTTTTCAACACGTCTGCGACGCATTTTAGCAATTTGCTGCGCAATTCAACAAGTAATCGCGGCCATTACAATCGTTCAGCAGATTTAGATTTAAGTTCGCTTTTCACGTAGCTCATAACTTGATTTATACTAAAGGGCTAAATGCCCTAAATTTATAAGAAATGCGCCCGTGCACTGTTCTTAATAAATAAATATCTTAACTTTTTGAATTCTGTTTCAGACATTATTAGTGTAAGTTATCCTTATAAGAGATTCTATCTTAATTTAATTTAGCGACATTAATTGACGTTGAATTCACCTAGAACTCAGCTTAAATAAAAATAAAATTGAAGTAGTAAACTGAATCCTTTTAGTTAAATAACTTCCATTAAAATAAATTACTTCCAAAACGAAAATTAATGGAAAACTTGTAATATATATTCTATAACCAAAAAAATTAATTCCAAGTAAATGACATTTTTATAATATCATGTAGAATTGGATTTCATAGAACGATGTTTACATTAGAATATTCCTTCTACTCATTCTGGATTGAATATAAATTCTGCTCAATTTGCGGTGATTAGTTCAAACATTTTATATTGAAATGATAACTTAAAAGTTTCATCCGAAGTGAACGGTGAACGTGAAAGGTAAACACTTATTCCCTCTTGTAATGTGTATTGAAAGTTACACTGTTAGAGAAATTGATAGCAGTTTTACTATAAATGTATTGGAAGCATTCTGCCTAAACGTAAAGTAATTTTACTTTACATGTTTTAGTAATTTTACTATAAAGTTTAGCACCTTATATACTCAGTGAATGATAGTTTCTCGGGAATTTGGTTAATATCGAACATATATTTGAAATTAAAAGATAGGTTTGTAAAACGATTTTCCGTACATAAACCAAAAATGAAGTATGTCGTATAAGTGAAACTTTGCTTGGAAACGCAAGATAAATGCGAAAATTTCTCAAATGAAAAATGGCTTTTAGGTTAAGATTGTTAGTTCTTGATTTTTTTAGTGATTCTTGAACTAATGCTGGTTTCTATTAGACTAACTTAATTAGCAAATAATACTTAATGCTATTTTAATACAAATGACTTCCATGGTATCTTATAAAAAGCGAAAATTTTAATTAAAGAAAATTCTGTTATAAAATCAGTATACATGTGTATTGTAATTTAACTATACATTTATTGCAATATAGGATTTCTATACCATTATTGTAAATTTACTACACTTTGGCATAGTAAACTTACTAACATTTCTAACAGTGTACTTTTCTCAAAACTTTTTGTAACACTTATTTGTTAATTGATAGTAAACAAATACATAACTTTGTGAAAATTTATGCATATCAGATTTCTTCATAATAGCAAATAGAAATCATTAATTTCCAAACAGGTTTTTAATTTCGATCTAGGCACAAAAGGAATAAGATGCAGATGTAAATGTAATACATATGGTACTAAAACGAGACATAACTCATAGCCAGAATACTAAAATATATGCTTAGTGTACTTCCCTTTACAGGCACACTAAGTTAGCACCGCTTGTCTATTTTCGATTAACAAAATTGTTTATAACTTGAAGGATAGGGAAATTTAGGATTAATTTTCCCATCGATTTTTGAGTCTTAAGGACTCATAAATATCAATCACAAAATAGATCTTAAGTCCCTTGATTAACCATCGAACTCGCCCATTTCTTTTCTAATATGCACAGTCTGAAGTGCTATTTCTCGAGATTGTTTTTTGATCTGTGGTGTTATTATTATGTTTTCATTTGCGTTTCATTTGCACGGGGCGTGCATATACTTCTCCGTGGACCACTCCGCCTCACCTGTGCTACTCACCCCAACCTCACGCGACTGTGTGTGTACGTGTGTGCTGGTCCGTACGTCTGGCCACTTCACCTTCTTGGCACTTCACAACATGGTAATCCCGGTATTGGCAACACCGCTTCATCTTTTTTTGGGTGGCTCATAGGTGGCTACTTGGTACAGGGTACGTTTTCACTTCACTAATAGCATGCAGTTTTCATTTTTTGCCTTGCCGACTGTAGTGCTTATCATGAAAATTGAGTATTTACTTCACTAATAGCATGCACTTTTGATTTTTTGCCTTGCCGACCGTACTGCTTATTATCATTAGTATCAGTTTATCACGTTCAGACAATTAGGAACAAAGTATATCGACTGCTCCATGTAATATTGACCCAAGTTCAGTTGACGCCGTCTGAGGAACCAGGAAACTCGGATTTACTGGCACTGACATCATCGTCGCTAGCGCGAGTCGAGAGAGTTTTCTGGTTCCTTATACGGAATCACTTTGAACTTGAATATCCATATTACTTGGAACAGTCGATATGAAAACTCGACAATTATCTCAAGGTTACAATAAAACTACTGAATTATGATGTACATGTGCTTCGGTATGCAACTGAATTCACCTTGAACACAGTTAAAATCACTCTGAACTCATACATTAAATTCAATTCAATACATTTTGAATTATAGTATTCAATGCAAGTGATAAACTATTCATTTATTATACAATTTATGAAGTAAAACGTGTAGTTTTTAATTAATTATTCGATTATTGTAGTGTGAAGTATGTCAGAGTTTGAAGATAACGAACTATTGCTATGTTAAGTCAGTCCATGAATGCCGCCCTTACCAACGCACAAGTATTTCATTCTTGTACTAATTTATATTACTCACAGAAAATCATGTGATATTATTTTTATTTGCAGAGAGTTGTTTACTGTATTTTCACACAGTCTCCTTTTTAATTTTCATTATGCATCAAAAATCTGTCAACTTGGAGAAATAGATTTAGAGGGCATTTCTCTGAGATGTATATGAACAGCTAATACCACTTGTTACAGCTATATTCAATAGTTTTCGTTGGTTCAGAGTAATGACGGACAATCCCAATTACAAGATTTCGTACTTTATTTTGAGGCATCTGTGCCTAATTATTTTTTTATGTTTCAGAGGATAGTTATAAATATCAATTTGTCATAAAATATGTATAATTTGAATATTTAAAAGATTTTATCATCCTTTTAGCTCGTTTTAGTATAGGATGACTTGATTATTATATGCCAGAAGAATGATTTTTAGGGGTCAAATACAGAGAAAAATAGTCAACATTAAAAAACAGTATATCTTTTCTCTAAGATTATCTCGAAATATCATTAACTAACATAATCTGAAAATTAATCCTAGAAATGTTAGTAACTATCAAAATAAAAATCAATTACAGACAAAATTATCATTTCAGGAGAATCGCCCATTTGCATCATGCTGAATAATAATTCTACCTTTTAACATTAATACAAATGGTTAACGTTTTACAAAGCATATAGCAGGACTTCCATAAGATAAAGGTCCTTATAGCCGGTATGGAGTTAATTATAGAGGCGTGTATCCGAGTAAATTCTATTTTAAGCCCAAAACAAACCTTATAGGTTGAAAAACGGCTGGCCAGGACAGTTTTGAAGATGGCAATTCAAAAAGTCTTATTTCGAGAAAATCGCATTTGAAGTTGGTGAGCGTCGTAATCGTAAGAGCACGTGTTAATTTTTTTTTCTTGAAATAAAAAATACACCCACTTCCAGATGCTCCCGGAACATGATTATAATACTCTCTAAATCTGAATTAGTGAAAAGTGCGTCACTTATTCACTTTAGTGAAATTCTCTACTAATTATTAGTAGTTTTTCACCAAAGCTTTAGTGAAAAGTTTGAAAATACTAAAAAAAAAAAGTGAAATACGACTAATAATAATTAGTAAAAAAATCCAATAAAATGAATTAGTGACCCACTTTGAACTAATTCAAATTTAGAATAAAATAATAATCTAGAATAATAGAATAATACGATTGATTCAGCATAAGTCATATTAATAAGTCCACGTATATTGTTACGTTTATGTTATTCTATTGCAGAGAAAATTTCTGGTTATAGTAGTAAGGTATCGAGATTTCTGCTTTTGATTCTTTCTTTCTACACCATTAAAGTAAGGAGTATTCTCAAATAATAATAATCAGTCAATATAACGTTTTTTATTGTTTCATGCTTTCTCGTAAGTATAACGTCCAGACACTCTTAGTTTGCCACTGTTTTACAATTATTTATTTCCAAATATCCCGTGAGAAAGCTTGGTCAGACTTGACACGTAAATGGCTTTCAAAATCTGGAAAAGTCAGATAAGACACAATTAACTTTAGATTAAACATTCGAATCAAAATACCAGGCGCCAGTTATCCACGACGGATAACGAATTTTTAATTATCTTTACTCAGGGAGTGAGATCTTTTATAAGGAGCGAAACAGCAAAAGAGACCAATTTTGAATTAAATATACTTTGCCTCACGTACGACAGCAACATTTATTTTAGAACAAAAAGAATATGCATTATCTAACAAAAAGAATATGACTCAATTAGAAAAATGTGTGGCTCCTGCTACGTGGCCCGAAGGTTGATTCTACATAAGCCAAAACTATTAAAACTAGCAATTACAGTTCCACGATATCTCAACTAAATTACCTAGGCGACACAAGAAATAAGAATCGAACTCAAAATTTTGTTACGATAAACTAAAAGGGGCACTTTCTAAAATTTGGAAAAAGTGAGGTGACGGTTTTCCTAACCTGCAAATTCACCAATGATTTTATTTTACCCGGAAAGTGACATTTAAGCTTACCAAATGAATGTAAAGGTTACCTGTGACATCGTCGTAGCGGATCTGTCCCAATTTAGTTAACAATTTTGATCTTTGGGATCGTTTGATATAGGTTGCTCGAAAACGTCAAGAGCCTGAGAGTCCCAGAACAAGAGTGATGAGAAAAGACGCCACCACCGAAAAAGCGAGGTCCGCGATCTAATCTAACCAATAGAAGATCAGCGAGTCGGTCACATGATCTCCCGATAAAATCAATACTTTCCCCAGACTCGTGACTACTAAAATGGGGGGTCCTACGCTTGAGTTAGAATCGAGTACATGATCACTATATCTCTGACAAATTTAATATAAATTTACTGGCCTTTATTCGACTTTATCAAATACTACTGACAATCGATCTCAATCATCGATTCATAGCGTACTTAATCAATTAATATTTAATATTAAACGCAAGGCTCGCAGAACGGTAGGTACGCCCTCCAGCTGCAGTCCATCGAGTCCATGTGCTGATGCCCTCTAGTTGGCTTGGCGGGAGAATATGAATTTCCATCAGATCTCCCATTCAGTCATATCGATAATCATCGGCCTCATTTTCGACTATTTCGGTCTATATCAAGATAACAAATCGACGGAATCCCTCAGGTAAATCATCTCGATCGGGTACATGAAAAAAAAAGTTTAAATCCAACAAATTAGAATTGTCTTTTAAAATATTGAAAGTGCTCCCTTTGAAATAGTTGGACTCTTGCTCTATCGCGAACTCCGCTTTCACTAAATCTGCCGGGAAGGTGAGTTCACAAAAGTGATGGGTGAAATCCACCACATCACAGTGCACTGTTAGAAATTTTAATATTTTTACTATGCACAAGTGTAGAAAATTATTTACAATAATAGTATATGAGTCTTATATTATTTTGGTTACATATGACAGATTGGAACGAAATTAAAAACGAAATTGCTATTGAGTCACATTTGATCAGTTTACCATTTAATATTTTCATACACTGTTAGAAATTTCTTGAAAATTCAAGCATTTTTGAAGAATATATGTGATTGAAAATTTTTGTATGAATGTAACTGAAAAGAGATTCACTTACTGTAATTGAAAATTCAAACACTGTGATTGAAAATTGAGGCACTGAAATAGAAAATTTAATCACTGGCATGGACGATTGACTGTCTGCTGTAAATTAAATTTCACAACTCCTCACGTGGCGCTGCAGTAGGTACATGCGCTTGATTCCTAAGTTTTAAGTTAGGGTTCGATTCTCGGTGCCGCTGATTTTTTCGTTTCCTCGTGACTGAATTTTCATTTATTTGATGATTGTAATTTCGGTAACGGTAATTGTATAAAACTTCAACCTAATGTGATTAGAAATTCAAGCAGATATGTATTTCTAACAGTGTAAGTCGGACAATGATTTGAATACAATATCGTTTAAAAATAAAGATTAAGTAAAAATATACAATTTCGGTGTTTTGAATAACATAACGTAAATCTAGTAAATATACGCTCACAAGAATAGGATATTATACTAGCAGGATATTCTAGAGGACGGAAATGTCGTAATTCCTGAGATATCCTCCGGATATCGCCGACATATTGTAATGTCCGAAAAACGTCCCCAGAATATCGGCGATAACCGGATGATATCCTAGGAATATCTACATTTTCCTCTTCTAGAATATCCTGTAAATATTCTGTCAATATCTCTATGATGTCCCCAGGATATCCCAGGACGTAATCAGAATATCCTGCAAATATCCTTTGCTGTGAGTGTAGTTACAGTTTAGCAGTATAGAAACGAAACGGAAATCACAAAAGTATTTTGTTTCGTTTCTATTGGATCCCTGCAAAAAATTTCAAAATCTCCGCAAGGTAACCTACCATGGTTTTCTCGTGTTTTGTAAAAATCGTAAATGCCGTTCGACATTAAAATTAAGTATGTGACTTTCCTTTTATATCAGCTTTGAAATCGTCAATTATTTTTTCATTCGACAAATGTTTAGATAATATCCTAATAAAATTCAATCAAAATTTTTCTTAAAAACCTGCTAAATAAGTCACTTTTTGTGATGTTAATCCCTTAAGCTTAGTGCAATTCCCAATGAACAAAATGTATACGTAATTTTTATCCGTTTTAAATCTTTGATAGCTTCTTTGATTGGAAATAAAATTTTCTACATTTAGACTTTAAAAAATTGGATTAAAAAAAACTGTTTGACATGGAAAACCTGAGGAAATAGGCGCTTGGACCAACTTTTTTCCGACTCACAGTGGGGACAAAAACATGCCCGTGGACAAATTGATTTTTAGACTACAATTTTTATCCGATTTGAATTTTCTTTTTTTTAAATCAATGATAATAAGATTTTCCGTGAAACGTCCGTTTTCTAAAGAAACTAATTGTTATTTTTTTCTATTTGTTAAATAAAATGAAAAAAAACATTTTTTTTTGTTTAGACAAGCACCGTTTTTTATAAAATATTTGTGTTCAATCCAGAATGACTTATGTCAGTCACGAAAATATCTAAGATCATTGCCAAGTAGTAGTTTGGATTAGAAGATTAACAATTATTGCATTTTTTATAAAGAAATAAGTGGATGAGAATGGGTTCGTAGGAATTAGTATTGTTTGGTCAATTTAGTTCTTATCAAATTTCAAAAATTTAAAAGCAAAAAGAGTTTTTCGATCGAACAAATGAAAATCAATTAATGATTTGTTATGTTATAAATAAATTTTATAAACAATTACTGCCTGAAGTCATTTATAATGAGAATAAGGCTGTTTCTTTACTATATCCACCGTTATCAATTAACCTTATTTATCATATTTGTTCATCACATTACAATTAAAAATTGCTTAAACAACCTTAATTAAAAATTCACTGTTTGTCTATTTTTCGGCTTACGAATCTCGTTCTTTCAACGTAATCTCCTGTAAGTATGGAATTTTCAAACTTTGCTAGTAAACCTGGACCATCATATATAATTATTGTTGTTATTAATAATCCTATAAGCAATTTTTCTTTTCTTATGACTTCATAAACTAAAAATTCTGCTTTTGTTCTTGGAAAAAAACTTTAAATTACTTTTGTTAGTCATGACTTTCTGCTATCACATTTCATTTGTAAACAAAATTTCTTATTGTTTATAAAAAATTTGATCAACTAATGTCCTGTTTGATCAATTTTGGCATTTTGGCAACGGTGGTACAACATTAGTTGATCAAATTTTTTATAAACAATACATAATTTTGTTTACGAACGAAATGTGATAGCAGAAAGTCATGACTAAGTAACTTAAAGTTTCTTTCCACGAACAAAAGCAGAATTTTTAGTTTATGAAAGCATTAGAAAAAAAAAATCCTTATAAGATTGTTAATAACAATATTAATAATATATGATTGTCCAAGTTTCTAGCAAAGTTTGAAAATTCGTTACTTAAAAGGCGATTATGTAGAAAGAACTAGATTTTTATATCGAAAAATAGACAAACCATGAATTTATTAATTAGGCTTGTTTAAACAATCTTTGAATATAATGTGATTAAAAAATATGATAAATAAGTTTCATTGCCTACTGATAATGGTGGATATTGTGAAGCCTTATTCTCATTATAAATGACTTCAGGCAGAAATTGTTTATAAAATTCATTTATAACATAAAAAATTATTAATCATTTTTCATTTGTTCGATCGAAAAACTCTTTTTCTGATAAATTTTTAAAATTTGGTAAGAACTAAATGACCAAACACTGCTAATCCCTATGAAACCATTTTCATCCACTTATTTGTTTATAACAAATGCAATAAATGGTTAAACTTCTAATATAAGAAACCATTGAGCAATGTTCTTAGATAGTTTCGTCACTGATATGAGGCATTTTGGATTGAACAAACATATTTTATAAAAAACGGTGCTCGTCTAAAGGAAAAAAATGTTTTTTTTTCATTTTGTTTAACAAATTAAAAAAATTAGTTTCTTTAAAAAACGGATGTGTCTAAACGGTGATCGTCTAAAGGAAAAAAAATGTTTTTTTTGTTTTAACAAATAAGAAAAAAATTAGTTTCTTTAAAAAACGGACGTTTCACGGGCAAATTTTATTATCTTTCATTTAAAAAGAAAGAAAGTTCAAATTGGATAAAAATTGCAGTCTGAAAATCAATTTGTCCACGGGCATGTTTTTGTTTCCACTGTGCGACTGACGATCCTATTACTCCTTAATAATAATTTTGTTTGCTTTCTATTATAAGTTTTAAGATGAATTAAACTAAAAGAGGAACACAAATACCCATAAAAAATGCAGAGTTCTTTAAAACATTTAAGGACGTTGATTAAACGACTTAGAATATGGCCGCATGACTAGGAAATTTTTCTAAGTCCAAACCCCCAATAAACCCGTCACTGAGGGGCACCTATTTAATGTTGAGATTTGCATT